>LTAE01000044.1:10000-44894 GCA_001647135.1 Pontederia paniculata
AAGATTCCATAATGTAGTAAAATTGTTCATGCTCGAAATTGAACTGCCATGCGATCGACTTTGATGGAAATAATTTCAAAATTACAATTGGTAAAATATATAGTATATGAAAAATAAAATCATCCGAGTTTTATGGAATATGAACTGTAGTTTACACGACGAATATGAACTGTAGTCTTATGATATGCTTTTATGAATAATATTATGCAACAACTGAGATTTGAAAAATGTTGCTATTTTTACTGTATGTAGAGTTAATTATTCAATAGGTTATTAGTTTGGTTAATTCAGCTCAAGATGAAAAGTGCAGAAACTTAAATTTCTATTGGTGACTGCTTCCATATATTCATTCCTAATACATTACAAAAATCCAAATCCACTAATTAGTTGCACTAATCATAGCTAAGGCTCTTTTTTTTTGCTTTGAAGAAAATATTTTTTAAAAAAATTAGGAAAATAAATTTAAAGAAAGTAATTTATTTTCTTATCTTTAATATGTGACTTGAAGATATGAATCAAATAGTTTTGAAAATATAAAAAAATAGCTTTTGTACTATAAGAAAAACTTTTATTTTAATCAAATTTAGTTGACACACTTAGACCCTGTTTGGATTGAGAACATTACCAACAACAAGAGTTTGTTCTCACTTTTTTATCAAACACCAATTTCTTTATACTTGTGGGACCCATGTCATTTATTGTTAGAACAAATGAATTAGCGAGAACAACATGTCCTTGTTTTATTCAAAAATAGACTTGTTCCTGGTGGGTTAAGCATTTTGGGTTATTTGTGAGGACAACTATCCTTAATCCTAGAGTAAAAAACTTGAAGCCAAACAGGATCTTAGTTATCAAAGGTGTGTTCTAAATATGATAGGACCTAGTAGCCCTAAGTTCAATTCTTAAAGTCATCAATTTAGTGAGAGAAATATTGTTATGCCCTTTATCTTAATTCTAAATTAGTCAAGTACTAATAGTTTTGAACACCGGGAACATTTGCTCTCATTACATTGATAAATTGTTTACCTATTTACCGGCAATTATCAAACATATGTGGTCAAATTATTTTTTGAAAATATTTTCATTAAAATAAAAAGAGCTTAATGGCCATTCTTTTATATGTTATTGAGTTTAATGATATAATTTATTTACATGCATATCAGCATAATTTTCATATGGTAAAAAAAATCTATCAATGGTAACACGAACACTAAATCTTTCTAAAGTGTTAACAATTATTATTTTAGTTAACTAACAACAACTATAAGTAAATAAGTACATATTTTATCAATTATTATCTGGTCCAACTTTCGGATTATTTCGTTTTAAACCTCTTATTAATAACAATACAAAGGAGGTTGGTTCTGCCTCAGTTGCTTTGCTGCCAACATGCTCAAAAATATTTTGGCGACTAAAAAGATATCAAATTTATGCATGTTTCAATTTATTCTTTTACATTTTTGTACTGATATATCTGTTTCGATATTTGAGCATAAGGTTAAGAATAAAGATTAATTCCTATATTTATCCCTCGCGTACATACCTAAACCCTATAAGTTCTTCCCACGGAATATAATATATTCTCTTGAATGGCCACAGTATACATAACCTTCAGTGTGTGTCTATATNACTTCAACGGCATGAAGAACTTGCGGCCGAGTCATGGAGCTGCGCATATATTCAATTTAAACGATGATATGAAGAACTCGGGACCGAGTCCTGGAATTGGACATAGGTTTAATTTGAACGACGACATGAAAGACTCCGGGTTGAGTTCGGAAGTGGATCATAGGTTCAATTTGAATGGTGATATGAAGGACTATGAGGTGAGTCCCACAGTTGAGCATACCTTCAATTTGCATGGCGATACGAAGAACTCAGGACCAAGTCCCGGAGTTGGACATAGATTCAACTTGAATGACAATGTGAAGGATTCTGGGTCGAGTCTCAGAATTGACCATAAGTTCAATTTGAATGATGATATGGACTATGGGACGAGTCCTAAAGTTCAGCATACACTCAATTTGAATGGCCATACAAAGAACTCGGGACCAAGTCCTGGAATTGGGCATAAGTTCATTTTGAAGGGTGATGTGAAGGACTCGGGGCCAAATCCCAGAATAGGACACAAGTTTAATTTGAATGGTGATACGAAGGACTCCGAGGTGAATCCTGAAATTGGTTATTAGTTTATGTGGGATACCAACCCAAAGAACTCTAAGCCAGTAGAAGAGACAATAAGTTTTAATTTGAATAACGAGCCAGTAGAAGTTTCAATATAATGTTCTCTCGAAGTGCCATTACTGCATTCTAGTATGTAATAGTATTAAGGGTTTATTGTAGCTCATAACACACTAACTTTATGTTAGTGTATTGTAAGTCTGCATCTTAATCTTTTTTATTGGAATATATAAAGAAAATTATAAGAACAGCTCGATCTCTTCTAATATTACTTATAAGGAATCGACTGAAACATTTATATTTTTTATAAATTATAGAAGAGATCAAAGCATAGCAAAATAGTTACTTAGAACAAATTAATTTCATGAGAGTTTAAACATGATAAACAATAAGGAAAACTTACGTAAACTATTCGACTCTACTTTTAACAGAATTCTACGAGGCATAAGTCTTAACATCTTCCAATAATAACTGCTCTGATATTTGATCCTATAATAAAAACTTCAATTCATTAACACTATTGTTATTATTTAACAATTATTATTATTATAATTTACTTGTCATGTTCCCATGCACATTCATTAGTTATAACAATCGCAATATGTGTTCTAGCCCACATAAAATATATGGCATTTTTACTTCTTTCCGATGGAAATTGTATTACATTGTTTTAATGTACTATATAACAAAAGCCTGATATTTAGTCATCGTCCTTTTGCATTTTAGTTATTGAATTATAAATGCCAATTTATTGGTTTATCATATTCTTTCGGCTACAGAAATTATCATAATATAAATTATTAACGCTGAATCTTTCTTAGATAACGATATTATAATTCTAAATTAATTAATTATATGTAATGAAATGATTTATTTATATAAACTTGCTTGAAGCAATTAATGTTTCATATGTCAAATTATCATATGTTTTGAATTGAAACAAATTGCACGGTTATTATTATTATTATTATTATTATTATTATTATTATTATTATTATTATTATTATTATTATTATTATTATTATTATTATTATTATTATTATTATTATTATTATTATTATTATTATTATTATTATTATTATTATTATTATTATTATTATTATTATTATTATTATTATTATTATTATTATTATTATTATTATTATTATTGAATTGAAAGTAAGTCTTACGACATGCTTTTACGAAGAATACTATGCATATACAGTTGAGATTTGAAAATGTTGCTATTTTTCGCGTTTACAAGATCTGTATGCAATAAGTTATTAGTTTGATTAATTCAGTTCAACATAAAAAGTAAAGAAACTTAAATATATTCATCATCTACTAATGACTGCTTCTATATATAAGCTTAATACATTAATTATAAAATATCCAATCCACTAATTAGTTGCAATAATTATAGTTAAGACTCTATTTTATTTTATTGCGATGAAAATAAACTTTTTTTTTAAAATAAATTCATAAGAAAATGACTTTAAAGAAAATAGTTTATTTTTTATGTTTAATATGTGATTTGGAAAGAAAGTGTTAACAATTGTTATATTAGTTAATTAGCAACAACTATAAGTTAATAAGTATATATTTAATTAATTAATTATTAGTTGGTTCAACTTTTGGGTTATTTCGTTTAAAACCTCTTTACTAGTAGCAACACAAAGGATGTTATAGAAATGCAACATCAAATTAGCTTACAATTACATATATGTGAAATTAAAATTGGTTCTGGCTCCATTTTCTTTGCTGCCGACGTGCTCAAAAATATTTTGGCGATATTTTAAAAAAATAACAAAATTTATGCATGTTTCAATTTCTTCCTTTACTATTTCTTGTACTGCATGATATGATGTATCTGTTTCGATATTGAGAAAAAAAATAAGCTATAAGGTTATCTTAAAACATTATATTTGAACATAAGGTTGAGAATAAAGATTAATTCCTACATTTATCCCTCACGTTCACGTACATACATAACCTAAACCCTACTTAAGTTCTTTTTCACGGAATATAATATATTCTCTTGAATGGCCAAAGTATACATAACCTTTAAATAAAACATTATGTATGTAGTGCATGGGCAGCAGCATGGAAAATTCCCTAGACAACACCAAACAGGACACCTCTTCATATATTTGAAGTGGCTGCGTCAAGATGCGGCCATAAGAGTTCTCCACCACCCCCATAACCCATTACTTAGCTGCATTATCGATTGAATCGAGGGGCGCCCGGGCGGCCTATATATAAAACTTAACAAAACAACACATGTATGCATGCATTACCTGGTAATATATACATGTCTTCCACTAATTAAGATATTAGCTATTCTACTACTTGAGTAACACAATATTGGTGATCATGGCCTTGGGATCATCTACTCTTAAGTTTTTGCATCTATTTTCTCTCGCGCTACTTGTGAATTGAGATAATGTGTTGCACCTTAGTTATAGCAAAAGCAAGACCTTTCAAGGGTGTGGGTGAAAGAGGAGTCGGGGAATGGCTCGAAGATGACGGCGATTGGCTGGTCGGGTCAGTTCTCGGCGAGGTCGAGTCTAAGAGTAGGCCATCATGGCTTCGTAGACTTCAACGGCATGATTCATGAAAGACTCATTGCGGACTCAAGGGGTTGGACATATATTCAATTTGAATGCGATACCAAGGACTCGGGATCAAGTCCCGAAATTGAGCGCAAGTTCAACCTGAATGACGATATGAAGGACTCTGGGCGGAGTCTCGGAGTTGGCCATAAATTCAATTTGAATGTCGATGATGGACATATGCTCAATTTGAATGATGATACGAAGAATTAAGGGTCAAGTCCTAGAATTTGGCGTAAGTTCATTTTGAACGATGATGTGAAGGATTCGGGGCGAAGTCCCGGAGTAGGGCATAAGTTTAATTTAAATGGTGGTACGAAGGACTATTGGCAGAGTCCTGGAACTGGTCATTAGTTTATTTGGGATACCAACCCAAATAACACAAAGTGCCAAGTTTTATTTCTAATAACTAGTTGGTAGAAGTTTCAATATAAAGTTTTCTCGATGGCCATGCATACTAATATGTAATAGCATTAAGGGTTTATTGTAGCTCATAACACACTAACTTTATGTTAGTGTATTGTAAGTCTGCATCTTAATCTTTTTATTGGAATATATAAAGAAAATCAGTGAATTACCATTGCCATGTTTTGGTTTATCATATTGCTTTATCTTAGATAGTGATATTACAATTTAAAATTAATTGATTATATGTAATGAAAAGATTTATTTATATAAACTTACTTGAAGCAATTAATTTTCATATGATATGGATTGAAACAAATTGCATGAATATTATTATTACTAGTCTATTAACCCGTATGATGCACAACACTATAAAATTTATAATATAAATATATCAATTATCCCAACTCAAATATCATATTCGTAATATTATATTTTTAATCTTTACATAATGTATATATTTTGTAAGAAAAATAAATAGTTAACTTACATTGTCTTATATCAGAATTCGATAAATCATATAAAAAACAAAAATAAAAAATAAATATTTATTGAATAAAATGAACATTAACAAATGTAACTATTTAATTCTTCAAATTTTAAGAATAAAACCTAATATGCAAATAAAAACTAAATAAAAATAAAAAAAATATGAAGATTAAGATTTATTATTATGTAAGCCAATTCAATCTCTCATGTCTTTAATAATTTAAATTCAAATGCAAAATTTTATAAACTATAACGACAATTGAAATGATTTAGTACAATAAAAAATATTATTAAAATATAAATAAGCATGTTGCATCAAAATATTAAGTAATGCATATAATTTTATTATTATTTGTCTAACTTAAAATTATAAATTACTTAATTATGTAAGAATAAGTTAATGATGATTTTAACTCAAACATATATTAATAAAAAAAGTTAATAGATATCTAATGTAATTATATGGATATTTTCTATATGTATAAACTTATTATTGTCCATCAACAATTATCTATATTGGATATTTATAGATACATCCTTTTATTTTTTCAGAAAAAGAACTAAAAATATAATAAAATACAATTTTCTATTTTACTTGAGTCTGTATTCATTTAAAATAAATAATTATTATTATTCTCTTATAAATTATTGTTTTTATTTTCTTATTTTTTTAGTACTCCTACTTTTTATGAATTATTTTGTTACTTAAATTAAGTGTGATATGATTCCTAAGTTATTTGAATTAGGACTCTTTTTCACAAGACTCTTACTCCTTATAAACTGAGACAAACCCAGAACGAAAAATTAGGGAGGGAGGCAGATATATATAAAAGTAATATAAAAAAATTAGAAGGGACCAAAGATTGAAGCCTAGACCTTAACATAATACTCAAAACCCCCTAACCACTGCACCAAATAAATAACCTTGCTCTTTTTAAGCACTTATTTTATATATTGATTGTATCTAGTAGTATATACTTATATATATAAATTTTCTATGCGGAAAAGTTGAGCCGCCCTTGCTTATAAATAATTAGTTACTTAAAATTAAGTATAACATGGTATGAGATTGCTCTTTTTATATATAGAGAAAGATAAGATAAATTTTTATTCATATTCATAAATAAAATTTTTAGCAATAGTCTTTTTGATAATTTCATTAATTAAAAATTATTATTTAAACTATTTTCTTTTTTATTATAAAAAAATTATAGATGCTAAAGGTGACATAGACATTGTGGACACGACAAGTCGAAAAGTACACTTAAAAGTTTTGGTTAAGTACACTTAAAAGATTTGGTTTGATGTAAAAATGATATTTTTTCTCATTGCCTCAATTTTAACTAATGATAAATTTGGTCTCTGAAAGAAAACTGAAATGAATAATAATTTAAAGCCGAGTCCGATTAGGAGATTGCTGCAAGTGTGAAGATATGGTCAATGTAATTTAATATGCAGTTATTTTTTTTTATTAATAGTTGAACTTTAGATATATTTATTGTTGATTGAATAAAAATATCTTATAATAAAGATTAAAAATAAATAAATGTAATTCTTCGTAATTTCATATCTTATCATTTTTTTATTTATAATTTATTTTTTATAAAAATAATTTTATAATTTTACACCCCAAATTAATATTCTGACTCCGCCCTTAAAGTAAGCACCACCAAACACCTACAGTATTTTGTATTTTTTTTTCATTTTTCCTAGAGGAACTAAAAATAAAAACTTTGTCCATGTCTAATCAGAAAAAAAATCTACTTGCAAATAAAAAAAAAGACTGGATTATTTCTAATAGGATTAGAGATTGGACATTAAATTGGATCTGAATCAAATTTCATAATAAGATTAGATATTGGATTAGATTGATTAAATCTATCTAATTAAATTTTATTTTAAAATAATATTAATTTAAATAATATTAAACACAAATCTCTACCATCGCGACACGAATCTTTTCTCCCCTCGCGCGGTTCTCCTCTCTCCCCCCTTGCGACGGCTCTCCGCCGGCGATCCCCGCACATCCGCCAGAGACCCTGCTTTCCTCCTCTCTGTGACTGAACAAACCGCGTCCGCCGGAGACCCTGCTTTGCTCCTCTCTGTGACTGAACAAATCGCGTCCGCCGGAGACATATTTGTCGGTCATCTTCTCCGACGAGTCAACGGATCTACTTCTCTCGATCCCTCAAAGGTACGTATGAATCTTCCTACATGTTTCATTCATCCTCCTACCTCTTTGTTGCAGAAGCTTCTTACTAATACTACGATGACTGATTCAAGGCTCCGACTCCCGCGTAAAGGGCGCCTTCGCAGAGGGCGAGAAGGTCCTCGCTTACCACGGTCCTTGCCTCTACGAAGCTTAGGGTCTCTCCCCTTCCCCCTCCGTCCCATCCCGTTTTAAGATTTCAGATCCTGCCTTCGTCTTCTTCCAGGCTTTCTACTTGTAGCTTCCACCGCCCAATTTGATTTTTGGGCGATGAGATTGCTCGTCCCAAGTCACGAGTTGTTCCATCTTTTAAACCCCCTTTGTTTCTCAAATTCTAATCGTTCTCAGTGGATGATGAACTTGGTATATACTTCTTGATCGTCTGTCTACCGTATGGTATACAATTTAGTATCGAAATGTCACAATTAGTTCATACTATTTTTCATGTGAAATGGAACGTAAGAACCTTCGATTATCCATATTTGAATAATTTTGGTTTACAATGCATTCTAATGTATTTTCAAATAATGCAGTGGCGATTGTGAGGGGAATATTTAAACATAGCAACTTTAGTTGTTGCTACAACTATCACACGCCAGCTTACTGTCACAAGGAAGTTCTGTTAACTTTTTTTAGATCCTAGTTTTCTTTAGGGTTATGGATCTTAGTTCACGGGGAACTGTTTTCTGTATTACTCTATGTGTTTATTTCTTAAAGTTCAGAAATACTAAATAGTTTAATAAACAAATTTTAATAGTTAAAAATAATTCTAAAAATCTTATATATATTGTTGTCACACAAATATATAATATAGGAAAAGGTTGCTTCTTTGCTGCTATCATATCTCCGGCGTAGATGGACGGTACGAAGAGACTACAGGGCAAGGTGGCCATCGTGACGGCGTCGACTCAAGGCATCGGCCTCGCAATAGCCGAGCGCTTGGGCCTTGAGGGCGCCTCAGTCGTCGTCTCCTCCCGGAAGCAGGTTCTTTTCTCCTGTTCCTTCCTCAACGCCCTTCTTTTTCTTTCTTTCCCACTTTCGGAATTCAGCTGTTGGTAACTTGTTCCTGCCGAGCAGAATAACGTTGATGAGGCGGTGGAGAGGCTGCGATCGAAGGGGATCGATGCCATTGGAATCGTTTGCCATGTCTCAAATGCGCAGCAGCGCAACGATCTCATCGAGAAGACCGTCCAGGTGAGGAATCCTTCTCCAATCATTCTTAGGTAAAGGTACAAGCTTTCTTGTTTTTTGTTTTATATGACGAGAATGGGTTGCAGTTGGGCATCTTGTTTTGGTATTTTGAATTAATTGGATGAGGAAAGGTGTGCCCTTTCTTCTTCTCAGCGAGGAGTAATAGTTTGGAATTGATGGTTCCTAGTTCCTGTTATATATCCATATTTTCATATGATTCTTTTTGTCGGGGAATTCATGTTACATATCCATATTGTTCAATTTTTATTTGGTTATATACTTGGAGATGAGCGCTTTTACCACCCGTCTTGACGAACCCACCAAATCCTTTATTACCACCCGTCTTGACGAACTCACCAAATCCTTTATCCGATCGTATTCATATTGTTTGAACACGACACACGCATGAAAGAGTCGGTCAAAAGCTAAAAAAAAATCCAACAAGGATTCCATTTTGACCATTCCTATGGGAACATTGTAAAGACATGGACTTGGACCTGCTCATGGGGGTTCATATTATTAGTAGCCTCCCACCAATTTGTGGCCATATCCACTAATTGGTAGGTGGCCAACTCCACATTCATGTCCTCAGCTAGTGAACTAAATGAAGGAGGTTCATGATAAAGCTCAATCATACTGCTACCCCATCCAGCCCCTTGTCTCCACCAAAGGATAATGGACCAAGCCTCACAAACTTCTCGACCAAGTTCTGGCCTTGACCATCAACATTTTGTTCCATGGCTTGGGCCACACAATTTATTGTCTCATTGAGTTGACGAGTTTCAGCGTCCCTTCTTGCAGCCATCTACATTACATCATACATTGCATAAGGTTATTACCAATATGTATTTTTCGTATTGGTGGTTGCTCATGACACGTATGCACTTGCGTCATACTTAACACATACTTAGAACCTAAGATAAATCTCTGTGGACAATATATACATTCACACATATATGAACTCAACATGGCCCAAATCAATATATAATACTAAACATCATAACATCACAGTGGAAAAATGAAGAAACATAAAGGTCTTAACATAATCCAAATTTTTTTTTGTAGTTCAGTTCACATAATAAGTCTTCGTTCATAAAATAGTCATAAGCTCATAAGTACATGACATGAGTTTAGCTCGTGAGTTTGAATAACATAATAACATAAATGTAACGAGACACTCAAGCTCTAGGAGTCAATAGACTTGTTCGTGTGCACAAAGTCATAAGCATCACCACTCGAAGCACGTTATATCATGTCTGGTCCACTTGCATGAATCCAGATGCAAGGGAGATTCATCTCCTATTAGTTGTATATAAAGGGCATTATAATAATCATACATTGTATATCATCAAAATGAATATTCCATTTGTACCTTAAATAAGGAATTAATGATAGAATCACATAATCATAACACAAGTTGAACATTCACATGACTTGATATGACATGAGCATGCAATGAAATCTTGTCTACGTTTTATTACTTTCATTCTATTTCTAGAAGAGTGATCTCATCTTTTGATCCGATTTAGGCATTGCACAAACCTTCGTCCATTGTCATCTTAGGACGGTTGCTTACACTTGTAGAAGTGTTTAAGGGTATCAAGAAGTGTCTGCCCCATCTCTTGAGGATATCAAGAGGTGTATGCCCTATCTCTTGAGGGTATCAAGAGCTGGTGGCCTCATTGGTTGCCCAATGTCGCACTTTCTCCCTTAACCTTGGCATGGAATGCAAGTATTAAAATGTAGCGGCCCCGTTTAATTGCCCAATGTTGCACTTTGGTCGACATTCAATTTTAGCCATAAACCGTTCTTCATACCACTCTTAGGATTATAAGTATGTTTTTGTCTTGATATTAATCTCAATCTTAAGGTTCAATGCATGCACATTGGCATGAACATAGTAAGCATAACATATGCATAGTTTGAACATCATTTCATGAACATAAGCACCATAAGCATACTTGAACATAATCATCTAAGTGGCATAACATCATAGGCATAATTAATGCATAATCATATAACATGATATATGAACAATATAGCATAAATTGGTACTCTAAGTAACTATAATAATTTTAATTACATGAAAATCATCGTCATAAATAGACATGACATGAAAGAAGCTAAAAATGGGCCTCACTCACTTCATTGAGCCGCTATAGTCCGTAGCGATCCATTAAGGTCCGTAACGCCTCGCTACAGTCTAGCGGTTGGCTACGGGCCACCGTGGCCCACACTACGACCAGATTGTAGCCACTAAGTGTTGGCTATGATCAGGCCATAGCTAGTCACCGAGGTGGCACGCGTTTTTCCCACTTCTCTACATGTTCTACTCCATACCCATTCTAGATCCATCCACGATTCACATAATATTCATATAGCATAATAAGCAACTCATAATCATAAAATCTAAGAAGGTTTGAATTCAATCAATGGGGTTTCATCTTAGCATAGAAAATTGAGGGTTTTTATACTAAATGACTCAAAAACATTAATCTAGCATGAAGAACCATAAAATATGATATCAAGTATCAAAGCCTAATCTATTGGTTCAAATTCCATAAGGAGCATTCCATTATACATGAACATCTCATCTAAACACATAGCATTCATCAGAGGAGGATTTAGTGAAGAAAGAGCTCTCATTCCAAATGAATGCAATGAAAAGGGTTCACCATTTATATACCTTATCCCAGATGATTTGTAGGTTTTCAAATGAATGCAATGAAAAGGGTTCACCATTTACATACCTTATCCTAGATGGTTTGTAAGTTTTCCTGGCAATCCTTGATACTTTGTTCTCTTCTTCCTCCAAATGACCTCCTCCCAAAGCCTTGATCTCGCTCTTCTTCCTCTTGCATCTCTTCTCCTTGGAGAGAACTTCTAAGGCACAAGAATGAGGATTAGAGAGTGGTGGCTGGTTTTCGAAAAAGTGAGGAGAGAGAAAAAAAGTTTTGGATTTTACACCCTTATGCACTAGTCAAAAGTCCAAAATGCCCACACCTTTTGGACTTCTTACTTTGGATTATTAAATGGCCCCTCAATATTGTTGTTGTGCGATTGACTTGATAACTTTTTACAGCCTTTCATCAATTTATGCACCATTACGTTCCAGTTAGTTTTTTTTACGAAGTTTTTGTTTTATTTGTAAAATTGTGGGTTTCAAGTTTTACGTTTCTACCATATGGCAAAGCTTTTTTAGCTCAAAATTGGGAGCTTTATTCGTCTGCTTCATGATTCCTCAGCTTCTTGTCTCGGTACCAATTCATTTCACGACAACTATTTCTGCTGGACTTATGTTGGTGGAGGCATGAAGGAGTTGTCAATCAATAAAATGTCTAATGGAAAGTTGATTGAGTTGTAGTTCAAGGCACAAAGCTTATGTTTTGGTGTCTCAGATTAAGAAGTTACAATAATCTTGAATTCTTGATACATTGGCTGCTGCAATATCTGAAGTTTTTTTTTCTTTTTTGAAGAAGGATCATTTGGACTTTTTCTTTTCTTTTCCTCTCCGCATCGCAGCTCATTTCTGAACTT
Source organism: Pontederia paniculata (assembly GCA_001647135.1). Classification (NCBI taxonomy): domain Eukaryota; kingdom Viridiplantae; phylum Streptophyta; class Magnoliopsida; order Commelinales; family Pontederiaceae; genus Pontederia; species Pontederia paniculata. The sequence goes on from LTAE01000044.1 coordinate 22,604, forward strand.
CATAGAAATTGAAAGCTTGATATTTTAATCTATCAAGATGTGTCACATTCATTCTGGGTACTCTCTGGTTTAGAAAATGAATATATTCGAGGATAAGTCGGACTACAACAACTAGTTACCATTTAAAACATTTTTCTCTTACCTTTTCCATCTTTTTCATGTTTCAAACTTTGTATTGAAGATGCAACCTGCTATCCAGGAGATGATTTCTTGAGACCCACTTTTGTATAAACCCGTGTAAACATCTAAAATTATCAATAATTTTAGTTTAAAAATGTGGACGAATCCATAACTGCTACAGTGAATCTTGCTTTTTTTTTGAACTAAAATTACTGGTACATTGACGTATTTACTTAGGTTTACACCAAATGGTTTTACTCACATTTTTCTCTTTATTGAATGAACGATGGTGCTCTGTCTCTCTTTTTTTACATGGTGGTAGTTCACTTGATTTGTCATTCAATACTTTAACGACATTTACTTTTTTATCGCAGAAGTATGGACACATTGACATAGTTGTCTCTAATGCTGCTGTTAATCCATCTGTTGATGCCATCTTGGAGACGAAAGAGTCAATTCTGGATAAACAATGGGAGATCAATGTGAAGGCTTCCATCCTACTTCTGCAGGTAAATAACTAAATACTCATGCTATATTTGCCAAATCCATTAACTTTAACTAGAAACCCCAACCATTTTTTGGTTTCAGGCTGCTGCACCCAAGTTGCGGAATGGATCATCTGTCATCCTTATTTCTTCAATTGCAGGTTATCATCCACAAGCATCGATGGCCATGTATGGTGTTACAAAGACTGCACTTCTTGGGCTTACAAAGGTATTTCTCTCTTGCATACAGACACATGAGAAATAACAAGCTAAATATTGATTTGTTCCCAACATGCTAGCATTATGTAATACAGCAACTACTTCAATTAGACATGGAAAAAAGGATGGTCGCTTAAAGTACAAGTATTTCCTCACCTGTATCTATCTACCCATGTGTCTGGATATTAGTACCAGCAAATTTGTCTAAAGTGAACGAGTTTTGTTTCATTTCCAGGTATATGGGCACCAATATCATATGGGGAGGGTACTATCATGTATGTGTGTATAAATGTATATGCGCACATGGAAGATTGCAAATGCCCACTCATGCTTAGGTTTCTTCAGACACGTGGTCGTATATGTCGTATATACAAAATGATACCCCAAACATTAATGTTATGACTTATGTATAATAAACCATATAATATAAGCATGCACATATACATAGAATGCAGGACAGGTTACAACTTACATTTATTTTCCATATGAAACTCTTTTCCTTTTCATTTTCCTCATATTTCTGTTCCTGTTTATATTGATATGGTATTTAATACTTAGCAAAATTTGACAATTTTATGTACTTCCAAGTGCATTTTTGGAATATTACATGGTTGATAAGTTGTTACTTGTTTCTTCCAAAGGCATTGGCTGCTGAAATGAGTCCAGAGACACGTGTGAATTGTATTGCTCCCGGATTTGTGCCCACGCATTTTGCTGATTTCCTCACAAGAAGTGATGACATTGTATGCATTCTTTCTTTACTGACATTTATTGTTTCCATATTGCCATGAAAATTGAGCTCTGTTTGAGAAGCATAGATTTTCGGTAAGTGAAAAACAAACATTTACGGCCATATACATAGCATTTGTTTCTTGGCTGTTACACTTGTTGGAGAAATATGGCTGGGTTTTCCTTTGCACATGTTAATGATCTAAATGGCATTGCCAGTGGACATAGAGCTGACATGTTAATGGAAACAAAAATCGTAATCTGGTTATCTTAAATTGCTGAAAAATTGAGTTAGAAACTGATGCTAAGTTTTCTTTTTTACCAAGTATCTGGAATTAGGAACCTTGTATTTGTGGTAATTAGGATCATATATGCATGTTTTATGAAACATTTCATCCTTAATTAATATGAATCATTGAATCCCTATAAGCAGATTGTTTTGTTTGCATAATCAATTTACAGCATGAGAAAAATTGAAACTATGACATCCCCAATAATTGAGATGGCTGCCTTGTACTTCATACCTAACTAGTACTGGAATCCTATTCATACGCCTCTATATGTTTTGTCTCCATGCAGAGGAAAACTCTCGAGGACCAAACATTGATGAAACGACTTGGAACCACCGGAGACATGGCTGCAGCTGCTGCTTTTCTGGCATCTGATGATGCATCCTACATCACTGGGGAAACAATCGTTGTTGCCGGGGGCATGCCTTCTCGTCTCTGACTCTGTTGCTATAAGCCTGCAGTAACTCGTCAGGATGCTAGGAAAAAATAAGCCAAATGGCAGCTATATCATTTTATTTTGGTAGGGACAACACAGCTGTATGAGTTATACGAATAAAAATTGTCCAATATTATGAACTTATTACAAAGATGTTGTGAACTGTGAAATGTAATGCTGAGGTTGGACACATTTGGATAATTTAATGTCAAAATTACACATACTATCCCAACTGATGGCCCTGATGTCCTGTATGCACAGAATGTGTAGCCCACCTAAACATTCCTGGTCATTGATTTTGATATCATAGCACATTTTACTTGTCTACAAAAGTCCAAGTTTGGTTGTAATGTTTATACTATTGGAAGGTGAAAGTGTTAAAGATTTAACACTCTTTGCGAGTCTTCATTACATTAAAGGAAAAACAATGTTTTTGCCTGCTCTGATTAACACCTTTTAAAGACTACACTGTTGTTGGGAGTATTTTACCTTGAAAGACCTGTGCAGTGTGCACAACTGATAACATAAAACAATCTCAACTACAGTAATAAATAGGAAGAATATATATAGCTATGTACGTTACAATCTCAATTACAATACCAACAAACTAGAGCATTTCAAAAGGCAGTGCATAAAAAACAGAGGCTTATCCTACTCAAGGAACTACACCAATGCAGTCGCCCTCCTCTGCATTCTTCTGTTTTTTCTTGTTTATTTGAGCTTCTATGTACAAATGGTATAAACACTTCCACATCCAAAGTTAAACAGAAAACATGCCGAAGATACACTGGCGAGATATTAGAAAGAAGTGCTCTCCATTCTCCCAGCAATTTTGAAACTGAAGGCCAGACAAGGACTAATCTACACCTGATAAACAACCTCTTCTGGTCTTTCATCTCCGATTAGGATAAGGCCTTCGACAAACATGGGGAAGAAACATCTTCCCCACTGGCAACCAGTTGAGATCACATGCAGGAGAGGAGACGCAGGAGATGTTGGAGTTCTGCAAGGAGAAGGGGATGAGCACCACGGTTGAGGTGGTGAAGATGGAGTACGCGAGCTAGGCGTTCAAGAGGCTCAAGAAGAACAACGTCAAGTACAGATTCGTGGCGGACGTTGGAGGAAGCAAACTCGTACGATCACATACCTTCTTTATTATTTAGGATTATTTTTATAAATCTCTTTTAAACTATCGCGAGATTTCATATTTATCACTAAACTATGAAATCAGGTAAAAGTATATTTAAACTTTTTTCGATGAACATATTTATTATTTTTTTTATTTTTTAATTTGTTCAATGATTATTTTTCCCTTTTGAATAAAAAATTAAATCTCTTAGCGTAGTCCCTCCCTCGGCTATCGTCGTGGAACCTCTGCGCAGCTCGCCGCTCTCGCGCCACGACGAGCTCGTCGTCGCTTGAGCTCGTGCGATGGGCTAGCTCGCGCAGAGGTGAGAGTGAGCTTGCATGCGCAGGCGCCCAACGAGCTCATCGTCAAGCGAGCTCGCCATCACGCGAACTCATGCAGTGGGCGAGCTTACCATCGGGCAACTCGCCATTGTCGCCTCTGCGCGAGCTCGCACGATGGGCGAGCTTGCACAGCAGCAAGCTCGCGCGATGGGCGAGCTCGAACAACGACGATTTCATCGTGGTGCGAGCTAGCGCAGAGGTTCAATGACATCAACGGTCGAGGGGGAGACGACGCCGAGGTATTTAATTTTTTATTCAAAAGGGCAAAATTATCATTTCGCTTTATTTTCATTTATTTTTTATATTTCACACAACTTTGAGTGTAATGTTGCAATTTAATTACATGTCAATATAATTATTTTTCGATGAAGATCCATCGATATTTAGGATTATTAGCACCTGGCTAATCCGATGTTCGGACGTGAGCGACGAAAGTATAATTCTGACCAAGATGACATTTTTGTGATTCGAATTTGAGACTACTAGTTCAGGAGACAGCTCTGCTAACCACAGAGGTTTTGGTTCAATTCCCCTTGTGTTTAATTTTGATATACTATAATTACTAAATCATACACGTCAACAATTAAAGATATAGTTGTGCAACAATTGGTTCGCATGAAATTAATTTGGATTGTCACAAGGTGATTAAATCTGCTGAAGTCTTACGAATCAGGGTTAATTTAACAACAACTATATATATATATATGATAAATTATTAGTTAGTCCAATTTTCTTACTATTGTGTTTCAAACCTCTTGACTAAAAAATAAGAAAATACAAAGGATGTCATAAAAAATGCAGCGTCAAATTAATTGGTTACGTATACACGGAATTCAAATTTGTTCTGCCTCCATAAATTTTTTTCACATTGTCTCATTTTTAATTAATCATAAATTTCGTCTCGGAAAGAAAACCTGAAAAATAAATAATACACAATTTAAAGCTGAGCCATATAAGCCAATTAGGAGTTTTTTTTTATCTTAAGATGCTGCACGTATGAAGATATGGTCAATGCAATTTAATATGCAGTCAACACCAAACACGTACGGTATTTGTATGAGGAATTGAAAATAAAGTCTTTGTCTATTTCTAATCAGAAAAATCTACTTGCAAATCGAAAAAAAAAAGACTGGACTATTTCTTAATCCGAAAAAAAAAAACAATGCATCAACTTGTAACTGGAGAAAAAGAAGACTCTGTATTAGTTAATATAATATAAATATGTTTATGTTTGCATATGGCATTTCAAAGCATGGAATCTCCTTCCTAATATTTTTATAATAGGCTGAGAGATTCGATTGACTAAATAAGATGGAATGAATTATTTAAATAATATGTTTTTATCATTTTAAATATACACAGTTGATACTAGAACATATACGAGTTATAATAATGTATTAATAATCAAATATTAATATAAAAACTATTTAATAAGTTTTAAAAATTAATATTTACCCAAAAAATCATTCTCAAATACGAGTTATTATTAATTCTTTTATTTCTCATGTAATATTAATTATGTTAAATTAATTATTTTTTTTTTTTGGTTGCCCCACAGTATCCGGGGCTACTAGCACCCGACTAATCTGTGTCACCCCGGATCGAACACCTGGCTTTGGTGAGTGAGGCACCCAATGAAAAATTAATTAATTTTGCTTTAAATCACTCTTAACTTTCTTTCATTTCTTTTTTCTTAACTGTCAAAGGTCATAAGTTGCACCTCCTATTTTATTATTTCCACTCTTACTCTCCTTCTCATTATTATTATTATTATTATTATTATTATTATTATTATTATTATTATTATTATTATTATTATTATTATTATTATTATTATTATTATTATTATTATTATTATTATTATTATTATTATTATTATTATTATTATTATTATTATTAAATAATTCATCATTATATGATCCTAAATGAATCCATTTAATTTTTCAAATGAATTATTTGTGACGACTAAGTTGAGATTTAGAAGGTGTTTTCCTCTTGTCAATCTTTATAGATTATTTGTCATCTGAACTTAAAATTATGTGGAGCTAAAAAATTATCATATTTACTTATTCTAATTTGTAGGTAATTTCAATTGCTCAAATTGCTTATGAACTAACAATCCATATTATTAAGAGGAGGTTTTAACTTAATAATATTTATAAAGGATATTTTCATAAAATTATATATATTATTTAGTCATCATTTATATAAATAAACATCGTAATTTTGAATTGTCAATTGGATTACTTATATATAGTAAACATGGTAATGCACAATACTAGTAATTTAGTAGGTGATAACCTTTATGTTAGATAAAGTAGATTACCATGTAACTTTGAGAGGTAATGAAGTGAACGCCTAGTTAATTAATCATAAAGGACATTACTTTTTTTATAAAATTATTATATTTTTTTATTGATTCAAGTAGGTAGTCAATTAAGATTAAATAACGAGATTAAAAATTAAAAACTTGCATGAAAAAAAATTATGGATTTCATTAAACTTTAGTAGTATAGTAAATAAAAGGGCGATCTTAATGTAACACCTCCATTTTTTTCAATCCCATAAACACCCATATAATCAATTCAAATCAAGAATTCAGATTTAATTATCAAGAATCTCAAATTTAATTATTATAAATCTTTATTGATTATAATTTTCTCTCTCCACATCTTCCCTACTTGGCCCTAGTTCTCCTCTTTTCCCTTGTATTCTCTTATTCATGAAAAAGGGTGAAAATGAATCGAGAAAGGAGGTGTGATGCCCACAAGAAGGATCATCGCATGAGAACGTAACAACAAGTTGAGATCGAATAGGACAAGAAGCATATTGGCATTAATGTGTGTACTTTGACGGATCACCTATAGATGTATAGTTTTAACAGATGAGCATGACCTAGAAATCTTGTTTGTTCATATCCTTGAATGCTTAGTTATGCACCATGCAATAGATTTTCAGTTGACATCCTAGACTTCTTGTAATCTATTGAATAATCGTTCTAAGTTCCATTTGATTTATCGAATATTGATATGGGTTCTCTAATTTATTGAATCATGGATTTCAGTTTCTTCTAATCTATCAAATGTTCATATCAGAAGTCGTTGGATCTATCGAGAAATTGTATTGTAATTCTGCCCAGATTTTATGATCTCTCTCTCGAGGACATTTTGACTAGGTTATAACTGTTCAAAATTTATATTAACATAGATCTTGAAGTCTAGTTTACACAGAAACTGTTTCATATCAATTTGAGTTGTATTACGAAAGTTATGATCAAAGTATCAAGACACTATTAATTTGTCCCGAATCAGATGTTGAGTTTTTTTGTCAAATTAGGCTTGCTCACAGTCGTGACACTGGAATCACGACCCATGACCATCAAAACGACCATTTGACCACCTCATTCACGATCGTGGCACTCCAATCATGGCCCATGACCGAGGAAAAATAATATCAACAAGGTCGTGACAACCATGTCATGACCTAAAATAACTAGATCAACGATAAGTTGTGTTCAGTCATGACCATGACACTCATGTCACGACCTGTGACCAATAGAGCATAAAAAGATCAAACACGATCATGGTCACGACACCAAAGTCATGACCTATGATCGACGGATTACACAACATCGTGTTTGATCACAGCCATGGCACTCCAGTCATGGTCCATGATCAACACATCATATAAATGTGTTGCGATAAATACTATATTAGGCATGCACGTAAGAGTAACAAGATTAATGATTATGATTTCTATGTGCATTGTTGGCACGTTGAGAGCTATCGTTTATTGACTGTTTCATATCGTTAAGAGCTAGTGATTCAGTTGTAGCTATGTCACTTTGCTCCTGTTGCACGGAGAGGTCTCCTCCTTGTAACAAAGAGGATACTCGAGCATCCTCCCCACATAATGAGCATATTGTTATCGCAGTTGATACCCCTAGTGTTTTTATTGTTTTGTTATCATAGCAATCCAAAATGAAAGTTATATTAAATGTAAAAGTTTTGTATCATTTATTTCATTATGAACTTTTTATTGCTTATCGAATGAACATAAAGACATCATTAAAACACTAATGGGTAAGTCTAACCTACACATTTATATATCACCTAAATTATTACGTTCTTGTGAAATTAAAAATTGATTGTAAAATGTGTCATCCACATATTCGAAAAAAGATAATAGAGGAAGTGTATAATATAGGATTGCATTATATATCGTCTGTCGTATTTTATCATCTTTATTGTCTAAAGGAAACAAAAAATATTGTGGCCTCATAGTGTTACTCCTTATTGGTTGACCTTATCGGGTCAGATGTTAAAATGATTCATTAATGACCTTGGAAATCTAATTCCTTCTTTTTTTTATTTCATTGCTCAAAGTATGTTATAAAAGCTATACCATTATTGTTGGCATTTGAAATTTTATTCCTTATCGTTTGGTCATATGAGATCATTTTTAATGAAAAGTATAATTAATCTTTGGAATTTTATTCCTTACCTATTGATCTTGTTGTAAAGCGAATATATCAAATTGAATTGTCCTCTTATTGTTTATTATTGTATAGCATTATTGACTTTGAAACTTTATTTCTTATCAGATCGATCGTACCAATTATCAAATTAAATTATTCTTATACAATTTTTCGAAGTGAATGATCTACTCATTGTTCATTGGATCAAATACTCCCACTACTTCATTACTAGATTATATCATCTTGAAGTTCAACTGAATTACCTATACTCAGGGATGGACCTATATGTATATTAGGGGGGGCCATGCCCCCCCAATCTTTTGGTGATCTACTATAACTATACTATAATTATGTAAATAGTAGTTTAATTTTAGAAGTAGTAATGTATTGGGCCCCCCTTAGATATATAAATTAATTAGTCTTTGAAATCATAATAAAATCAAATTATTTAACTTCCATCTAAATGTCATGATTAGTGGCTAAATTATGTGTATCCATATTTTAATTAATATGCATGCATGATCCTTAAAGTAAATGCAAAATAAATTTATATTGGNTATTTAACTTCCATCTAAATGTCATGATTAGTGGCTAAATTATGTGTATCCATATTTTAATTAATATGCATGCATGATCCTTAAAGTAAATGCAAAATAAATTTATATTGGGCTCTTTAAGTTTTGACTTTCTATTTATTTAATATGACTGAAATTAAACTTTATAATTTGCATCTCTTTATTACTTATTGATTAAATTTATGATAATTTAGTTCTTCAAATTTTATTATACCTACAAATTTATTTTCATATTTTTATTTGAAGAAAATTATTTAGGCACCATTGAGCATTTTGATATGATGAAAATATATTTTATTTTAAATTATATTTATATATCCTAAATTTTATGTGATCATACAAATAAATTATTAACAAAAAGGGGATACTACTCGTTCTATATATATATATGAAACATAACAAATATAATATAGCTTCTACCAATCCATTTCTATTTATTTATATTAAAAAAATGCTGAAATTTTTTTCTAAATGATTTTTATGATTTTATTTGATGATATGCTCTTCTTTGAATTTAAACAGCATAAACACTAGGCTTTTTTTAAATATTTTTTTAATAATATTAGTTGATTATATTATTTATTATTTTTAGAGTTATTATGTCTTGGCCCCCCCCTAATATTCTATCCTGGTTCCGTCCCTGCCTATACTGTCATGATTATTTTCTATTGTTACCGAGTTGATTATTGTCATGGTTATCATTATGTTCATTCTACTTGATTTTTTATCTACTTATGTTTTACACGCTAGGCGTAGAAGCTCATGGGGTATTGTTTCCTCAGGCATTTAACACTGCAGTAGATGATTGTGTTGGTAACTACTGATTCAATCATGATAATGCTAATGTCTTGCACATGATAATTTTAAAAGTTTTTTTATTCCTTTAAAAGAGTTATAATCGTTCTAGAATTCTATCATAGTTTTTATATATTTTTTAGTCTATGATAATTGTTAAATGTTTTTAGACTTTCACACTGAATATCGATCTTTTATCTAATAAAATATTTCATTTATGTATTATTTTTATTGACTAGTCAATATAGTCAAATATTTAATCAATAGATTGCATTGAAGTAGCATCTTGAGCGAGAAGTAGATTTTAAGCGTTACACTTAATACGTGGAGTTGTTATAAGTAATCTCTTAAAAATCAAAATTTCACTATTTAAATACTTGTACCATCTTGCCGTGAACGACTGTATCCCGAAGGAAACTACGCGAACCGTGTTGAAAAAAAAAAGAAAATGTCAAAAAAGGAACGACGAGGGGGCTCTCGTGAGGTCTCCGATCAATAATTAATAAGTCAACAACGATGCATTCAAATTTATTCTTAATGTAACATCTATTATTTATAGTTGCATTACTTAATTATCCTCAATTTCATTTTTTCCAACTCACGTACATATCAGTAAAAAAAATATTTATATTTTATATTTTAGTAAGATCTGAAATTTAATTTATTGATGCTACGTCTCATATCCATGTGTGGACTCAAAATAATGCTTTGAATGGGAAACAAAAAAACAAATCTCTCTCTCTCTCTCTCTCTCTCTCTCTCTCTCTCTCTCTCTCTCTCTCTCTTCTCGCCGTGCTTCCCTATAAATATATGTAACACCTCTGGATCCACCACACACTGATACATAGGATCATAAAAAGGAAAAAGAATTCTCTCCTTTCTCTTCCTGCAGATTTGAAGCCTGAGATGGGAAGTCTTGCTGCCGAGAGAACCATCACCGGATGGGCTGCAAGAGATGCTACCGGAGTTCTATCTCCCTTCACTTACACATTGAGGTACTACTGATCATATGCATGCATGCATGCCATTCTCTCCATCTGCAGATACTTGAAAATCTCTCTCTCTCTCTCTCTCTCTCTCTCTCTCTCTCTCTCGGTCTAACGGGGTAATTAAATGAGAGGCATGCTTGCTGCTGCTGCATGCAGGGTGACGGGGGCGGAGGACGTGGTGATGAAGGTGCTCTACTGCGGCATTTGCCACACCGACCTCCACCAGACCAAGAACCATCTCGGCATGTCCAACTATCCCATGGTTCCCGGGTATGTATGCATACATGTTTGATGCTATTAGCTGCTTAGTTGAGTTGAGCGATCGAGCTCTGTGATTTATTCATTTATTTGAATCGTTATATGTTGCATGGGATGTAAAATTATACTTAAAGGCATGAAGTGGTAGGGGAGGTGGTGGAGGTGGGAACGGCAGTCAGCAAGTTCCGGCCGGGGGACAAGGTTGGGGCGGGCATCATCATTGGGTGCTGCCGACAGTGCGCGCCGTGCAAGGCCGACGTCGAGCAGTACTGCGACAAGAAGATTTGGTCCTACAACGACGTCTACACCGACGGGAAGCCCACCCACGGCGGCTTCGCTTCTGCAATGGTGGTCGATCAGAAGTAAGTGTACAGCTATCTATCTATCTAGCAATTAAACCAACTCCGGCCAATTATGCATGCACGAACGCAGGTTCGTCGTGAAGATTCCATCAGGTCTGGCGCTGGATCAAGCGGCTCCCCTCCTCTGCGCCGGTGTCACGGTCTACAGCCCTCTCAAGCACTTCGGCCTCATGCGCGCCGGTCTCCGGGGAGGCATCATCGGCCTCGGCGGCGTCGGCCACATGGGCGTCAAGATAGCCAAGGCCATGGGGCACCACGTCACCGTTATCAGCTCCTCCGACAAGAAGCGCGCAGAAGCCACGGACCACCTCGGCGCCGACGCCTATCTAGTGAGCTCCGACGAGGCCCAGATGGCCGCCGCGGCCGGCGTCCTCGATTACATCATCGACACGGTCCCGGCGTTCCACCCGTTGGAGCCGTACCTGTCCTTGCTCAAACTGGACGGCAAGCTCGTCCTTCTGGGCGTCATCAACCAGCCTCTGCAGTTCATGTCTCCCGTCGTCATGTCGGGTTCGTAAGCGACGTCCATTAGGCTCCCGTCTCCTCTATCTGTGTCTCTCTACCTACCTAACTACATGCAATGCAGGGAGGAAGACGATCACAGGGAGCTTCATAGGGAGCATGCAGGAGACGCAGGAGATGTTGGAGTTCTGCGAGGAGAAGGGGCTGAGCACGACGGTGGAGGTGGTGAAGATGGAGTACGTGAACGAGGCGTTCAAGAGGCTCGAGAAGAACGACGTCAGGTACAGATTCGTGGTGGACGTCGCAGGAAGCAAACTCGAGTGATCACAAAACCAATTCTTGAAACCTTCTTCTCTTCCAATTCGTGTTTGATTATTATTGTTCATCTCCAGTTGGGATTTGCTTTCTAGCTGTCTGCTCAACTTAGTGACCATGTACCTTTGCATCAGTGTGACATATATATATGTGACTCTTAATTCCAATTAATTACGATTTTGCTGTCTCTTTCAATGTGTTATGCCTGGATAATTGTAAAAATGGTTATTATGCAATTTTTTTTTCATTTATCCGATAACTTTCATTAATTAGTATAATTCCTAAAAATAAATGTTCATTATAATTAATCGTGCAAAGTGATTATATCTAAAGATTAATAATGTTAATTCTTAAATTTTCAAAATTAACAAATATAATTTCATAATATTTTAAATTATAAAAGGAAAAAAAGTGAAGAAAAGAAAATATAAAAATGTTTGACATGTGCATTAGGGGTAAAGTAATGCGGGTCGACTAGTTTTTAACGAGTATCATCTTAATTTTTTGGTATGATTTTTTTAATAAAAAAATCTTATCAGTTTTCTCGAAGGCTCCTATATTTTTATAATTTTATCATTTACAATAATATTAAAAATATTCTATTAGATAAATTAATAGCAACAATATGTAATATCATTATTTATTACTTATATAATTTTGTTAACATTTATTCACAAAACTAATATGGTAATTGAGTAATTTTTATATGTTAAAAGTATTCAAAATATTATTATAATATATATTAATAAAATTTTAATTATGTAGGTCTTTATCGGGCCTCTCAGGTGATTTTTCAAATTTTAGAAATCGATCTAGATTTTTTTGAATTTAAAAAAAATCTAAAAAAATTATGTCGGGTCAGATCGATTTTTTAGATTTTTAATTTTTCGATTTTTTGTTTACACCCCTAATGTGCATCATCATCTCATAGACAATTGGAATAAGATAAACAGAAAAAAAGTAAAAAAAAAGAAATAAAACATTTGGGCTTGGCCCAAAAGCCCACTCGCCCTTCCTCTCTCGGTGGTCATACTGTTAAAATCCGAAAGGGAGTGGTCGAGTGGAGGGAGCGGTCGGGTCGAGTCGAGTGCGTTTAATTTGGAAGTCTTGAGCGCAGCGGAAGCGAGGGAGGGAGGGCGATGGGCGCCTCGAAGGAGAAGGGCTCGACGGAGGAAGGCGACGGCGACGGCGACCACCGCGCCGGAGAACCCTCCGACGCCTCCGAATCCCGCGTAAAGGGCACCTTCGCAGAGGGCGAGAAGGTACTCGCCTACCACGGTCCTTGCCTCTACGAAGCCAAGGTTCTCTCTCCCTCCCTCCCGTTTTAGGATTTCAGATCCCGCCTCCGTCTTCTTCCATGCTTTCTACTTGTAGCTTCCACCACGCAATTTGATTCTTGGACGATGAGATTGCTCGTCCTAACTCACTGAGTTGTTCGATCTTTTAAAATCCCTTTGTTTCTCAAATTCTAATCGTTTTCAGCAGATGATGAACTTGGTATATACTTCTTGATCGTCTGTCTACCGTATAGTATACAATTTAGTATTGAAATGTCACAATTAGTTCATACTATTTTTCATGTGAAATGGAGCGTAAGAACCTGCAATTATCCATATTTGAATAATTTTGGTTCAAGGCATTGTAATGTATTTTCAAATAATGACGTGACGATTGTAAGGGGAATATTTAAACATAGGATAGACCGAATGATACCACGATGCAACTTTAGTTGTTGCTACAACTATCACACGCCAGCTAACTGTAAGATCCCATAAATTTGGATGAATTCTGAAGTAAAATTCAAGCTGAGGAACATATTGGAACTGAAGCTTAAGCAGCAAAGAGAGGGGACGGAAGCAAAGAGGCAGAGAGCCTCATCATATAGTAGGGCAACAGGCGGATTAATATAAAAGAGCTGAATGTTATGACCATCGAGGAAGTTAGAGTTATAGTTTCTATCAGTGCACTTAAAGCAAGGCACGGGATTCTTTGTTGCAAGTTTATATTGCAAACTTATATTGCAAGTTCATAACTGACAATTGTAACAAGCCATAAATATTGTTTTACAGTTGGGGAGAGAAGGTAAAAACTTAAAACTTCTGCTGTGAACATTTACTAGTGATACATAAATCTTGACTGACTTGGAAAGGGTAAGACTACATATTCTGCTCCAAAACATGTTAGGGTATTTGTTTACTGTTCTTATCACATTCAATAACTTGGTGACGAGTTCTGATTGATATCATCTTCTTTTGGGTAAACGTTTTTTTTTGTCTTTGTAACATCTACAAGTCCTCTGTGAAAATGTCCTTTTGTACGTCATTGTCATTTAGTTATGTTGGGTTTTGATGTTCTTCCAATGCTGGATTAAATCTGCCTGCATATGTTAAGCTTTGTAAAATACTTTTGTTTTATTGCCGAGGTCATGATTTGCTTCTCTGAAGCCTGCTAAAATTATTTAACTCCTTTGTAGGTTCAAAAGGTTGAGTTTCGCGAGAATGAATGGAAATATTTTGTCCATTATCTTGTGAGTAATTTCTTTGAAGTTCTGGATAACAGAATCCTTTTGGTTGGATGTAAATTTAATGTTTCATCACAATATTTAGATGATAATGGATTTCTTAGACTCAATCCTTTACATTTTACAGGGTTGGAACAAGAAGTAAGTTTACCTTGGCGTAACTACTATGAGTATTATCTTTCTCTTTAGTCTGATGCATGTTCAATCTTTTTTGTGTATATACTGATGCTAACATTTTTCTCTCGATAGAAAGATTCATGCTCCTCATCTTTAACTTTTAATGTTATAGTTGGGACGAATGGGTGGGAACTGATCGGTTATTGAAAGTCAATGAAGAGAATGTACGTAAACAAAAGGAACTAGCTAAGAACCAGAATGCTGACAAAAATCCAAAATCAGGGCGATCATCACAGAATAAGCCAAAAGGATCTAATGGTTTGTTCGTCTCTCTTTTCTGTTTTAGCTGATCGTCCTATGGATTCTTTTGACATTGATCCACTACTAATGTTTTTTGGTTGATCTTTCATCTAATGAAAGGTGGATTGTATTCTCTGCATGATTTGAAATATAACTGCAGATTTATCCAAGAAAATGTTGGAAAACAGAATGCATTTACATTTTCTTTTCTAGTTAGCTTTCAAATCACAAGTTAGTGGTTTGCTAATGTGTAGCCTGTGGATGGTCTTTTCTCATGTTTAAAATTTCCTTTTTTTTTCTTTTGGTTTTCCATTGATCCGATAACAAGGTAGTTTGGTGGATGATTATTTATTTCTTTATTAATGCATACCGTCCTTGTCCTGGGCAAGAACTATCACATTTCTACTTAAAAAAGCTCACTTTTATCTTATTTCAGATCTTATTTTTTTTATTTGGCTGGAAACTAATTGCTTATAGCTTATATGTATCCTAATTCATATTTACAGACGCGAAAGTGGATAAGGAGGATCAGAAGATTCCTAGTAAGTCTTTTCTTAGCCATTTACAACATTTTAGAGTAAAAAGGATGACCAGCTAGGTGGTGGTCATCCAACTCCATTGATATAAAATAAGGATACAAGTTACATAGTAGAACAAGAAGTCGAAAAAATTAACCTTCTCAGCCTTTTACAAGTGCCCACCTCAATCTCTAAAAAATGTTCTAGCATAACATGCAATGTTATCCACATAACACTACCTACCCTAAATGTGGTGTCATTGCATTGCAGCCACATAGCCCTGAGATATGCCAAAGGCACATCTCGCTAATGTTTTGATTTGTGTGTACAAAAAGGTGCCTGCATGCCTTTATCTCTGAAAACACTCCAGAAAGCTGTTTTCGAACTGGCATCAAACCAGCTAGTTCAGATGCAATGATATTCCTATAAGTATTTTAGGCAAATAAGTTTTCTCATCCTTGCTCTGGATACATGTTATCAACCTAGTTTGTACATTAATTATCTGCAGTTTCTAGGGTTTAGATATGTTGCTTCTCGCACTACATTGTGAAAAGGCCACTAACTTTCATACATCTGTCTAGTTTAAACTTTGGTATTGACTTCTAATCCTATTGTCATAAGGGCATCAAATTGCACCTATGGCTCATTGCTTTAAAGGCGCCTCTCCAAAAATTTGTAAAACAGAGTAACTGTAAATGGCATTATTCAAGACTCTCTGTCTGACCTTAGTGTTTCATATTTGACTTGTTCAATATACGTGATTTACCTCACAGTAATCAGAGCTAGAATTGCCATGTTTTTTTTCCATCAGTAAGTGGCATACAAACAAACTTGATATGATGAACAAAAAATTTTGGTTCTTACATTGGAGTGTATCATTCTTAGAATTGATATATCAACTCCAGTTTGAACTTTCATCATTGTGATAATTAGAAAGGATAACTATCCTACTTGAAGTGTGATTCTTCAAAAACACATCCACGGATTAACATGTCTCCAAAATGGGACCAACACGTGACTGGAATTATATTATTGCACGTAATGTCAGATGTGATAACTTGTACTGAATCGGAGCAAGAAATTAATCATGAACCAACTAACCCATTTATAGGCTGGCATAAGGCAATTTCTTAACTCTGGTTCCTTTTTTTGAACCAAAATCATGTAAACCTCTGCCTACAGGAGATTAACCAAATTCCTGGGTTTAGCAACAAAGCAAACTAAATAATGGTTTTCATTCAGCCTAAGATCATTAACATCATATTTGAATATTTTAGAACTTAAACAAATTCGCACAGCAATCAGTATGCATTGATCTTTATAAACTATCATTTTTCACTTCCTGATGTACATTCTTTATAAACCAAATTCTTGATGTTTTCATACTTTGGTTGGTTATGTTGAAGAACAGCATCAAAGGGCAAGAAGCGGAAGAGTCAATCGGATCATGAGGTATAAATTGTTTAATACGGGTTATTAGCTATTTTCTTCTAATCCATAGACTTCATCACGATTGTAAATTCTCGGTTGAAATTACACATTTAAATGGTGGGGTATGTACCCTGTTTGTCAACATGTGACTACATTTATGCATGCCACTGAAATTGAGAACAGATTCATTGTTGACTTCTACTCCTTTATCTTATGAATTATGATTTCATCTTTTTTATTTGTCAAGGAATAGATAAGCTATGGCAGTTAAAATTTGATATTGTTTATAGAGAAAGATTTTCTTGGAAGGAACTTTTTTGAGGTCTTGTAAGGATTTTTTGTTGACTCTTTATTAGATCCTAGTTTTCTTTTGGGATTATGAATCTTAGTTCACCAGAAACTGTTTTCTGTATTACTCTGTGTTTATTTCCTGATTAGAAATGTTATATGAGTATCCATAATAGGTTTTATGTTCGACCTGAGAAAATATTTCAGTACTGTGTTTTTTGACGAAGTGATATGTACTGCTTATTTGTGTTTGCCATTTGCATACTCCATTGGCTTTGCATGCTTAGACAAATGTCACTTACCAGTCACCAGTTTTTTTTCACTAAAATTTCAGGCAGCATGTAATAAGTTTATGATACTTTTGACATACGCACATTTCAATCACTACGTTTCTTCTACTATTAGGAGAAGGATGCAAGATCACCTGAGAAGCTTATGATGCTGCAATTTCCTTCGACCCTTAAGAAACAGCTTGTTGATGATTGGGAGCTTGTGAGTCAGCTTGGTAAGGTAATTTCTTCCAAGTAAATTTTTCCATACACTTGCAATAATGCATATCAGTATCCTATGTAATTACTAATCATATATTGAGTTAATACAGTATGAGCTTGGACAACCTAGTTGTAGTGGCTTGGGCTGGCTCTCTGGCTAGAGGAACAGCTAAGCAATCAATCACATGCTTTATAGTCACTCCTCATAATTAGATGCCATTATTATTATTATTATTATTATTATTATTATTATTATTATTATTATTTGGCTGCACTAATTGCATTGCGAACAAGTCTTTCTACTAACCATCGTCATAACTTCCAGAATTAGCATTGCATTCTATGGAATTAATCTTAACATTATGAATTGTATTCTGTTTAGTATTTTACCGTTAACTGGGTTATACTATTCAGTATATGATTTCTTGATCTTTTACGGTCTTGTTTTTTATATTTGTTCTGCCACTGTAATAGACCAAATGACAGTGCATGAAAATTTGCAGCTGGTCAAGCTTCCACGCTCTCCTAATGTTGATGACATCCTTAAGAAGTACCTTGGGTACAGGACAAAGAAGGATGGCATGTAAGTTCACTACTGTCTTCATAAGCATTTGGCCATCGTGTTTTAGTTATCCTCTGTTCCTTCTTGATTACTGAGTCATACTATGTATTTCCTTTATTTAATCTATTGGCATGGGTGAGATTATTATGAGTCTTATTTGTAACTTGTAAGTCTTAGTAATCTTTTTGCAGTTGAATTTTTTGTGGGAATTTCATGAGTGTTATCTTTACAAGTTTTTTACTCAATCACCCAGTACAATATTTATTTAACCTTTATCTTTCCGCTGGGCTTTGCACATCTTCTATCAATGTCTTTGGCCTTCTATCAGTGCTTTCTATTACTGTTATCACACTTTTCTTTGCATTTCAATTCTTCATTTATCACCCTCGTGCCATATGAAGGTCCAAACTTCGTGTACCATTTTAATTTTACTCAATTACTTCACTGATATGGAAAATGATTTAATAAAGGATTGCCGAGTCGGTTGGAGAGATCTTGAAAGGCTTGCGTTCCTACTTTGACAAAGCTTTACCGGCAATGCTTTTATACAAAAAAGAGCGGAATCAATATCATGAAGTTATAAAGGGTAATGTGTCTCCTTCAACTGTGTATGGAGCAGAACATTTGCTACGCCTTTTCGGTATGCAACTGTCTATACCTCTTCTATTTCTTATGCCTGGAATAATCTCATTCCTTATCGATGGAATCTTTTTTATTTGAGTTTAATTTTCATCATAATTATTCTTACACTTGTTATTTCTATTCTATGGTTCTTCTCTTTATATTTATATTGCTAACTGAGTTTAGTCTTTCCATTCTTGACAAAATCCAGCTTGATAATAGTACGTCTTAATTTCAAATTATGTTTATATTTTATCTGTTTTGTTCTTAGCTGCATGTTAATGTCTAGTTATTGAGTATGATTAAGAAACATTCATGAAAATTTCTCAGCTAAGTGGAAACAAGGAGATTAGGTATTCTGACAAAGGAAATGTTGTGTTAAGAACTACACTTATCGGAGACTCTATGGATGAAATTTATAGTTATTACATACTACACAGTGGAAGTATGTAACCATGATGACTAAGTAGATTGAAGAACACAAACTTTTTTTTTTAGAATGGAAGGAAAAATTTGAACATAGTGGTGTGAAGTCTTGTGCTATAATTTATTACAATTGAGGACAGTTTCTGTATGACCATTGTACAAAGTTATGGAAATAAAATGTAATATAACTAAGGAAAAACAGCTTATTATTGAACATATTCTCATGAAAAGAAAAGAAAATTAGTGGAGCTATTAGCACCTGGCTCAAGATGAAGCAAAGTTATTGTGATCTATTTGATAATACAACATTGAAATGGTTAACAAGGAAATAGTAGCATAATAGTGTCAAGGATAAAATTGTGCACGGCCTTGATTGATTTAAGCCTGCGAATGGCTAATCTATAGATGACAAGTTTGTAGAAAATCATCCTTAAGTAAAGCAGCTGCACCAATGAGAACATATCAAATGGTAAATTATTTATTCTAGAATTGTTAGTTTTTTTTACTTTGAATGTTTGTATTTCTTGCATCTATTCTCTTAACAATCTCAAGTTGTGTAGAGATTTAAGTGTGGATTGTTGAGATGTGCAACGCCAAGTTGTGCATTTCTTTTGTATCATTGCAGCCTTAGCTTATACATTCTAAATGTGATTGTCATGATATACATGTCTATGATTGCAATAATAATCTGAATTTGGTTTGGCATAATAGTAAGTTTGCTTTTAGAAATGTAATGGATCACATTTTGCTTTCTTTTAATTTCTCATCTGGATGGTTTGTAGTTAAATTGCCCGAGTTACTTTCATACGTCAACATGGAGGAGCAAGCACTAACAAAATTACAGCAGAAGCTGCTGGACTTTCTCAAGTAACTATTCGTTTCTTCTTCTGACTTTGTAGGATTCCCTTAATATCTTGTACTTTCCACGAATACTTTGTGAAAAATAAAAGTAATACTTTAGCAGTTATAAAAAAAACTGTGCCAGATATGAAACGAATATTTTTTAGAAGGCTATCAGACAAATATCCTAGGTCATGATTCTGTATGTAATATTTGAATGTAATCATGAATTCATGATAAACCCTACATGCTGTTGTGACTTTATAATAGTCTGAAACTCTAAGTTTTAGACTCGTCGATGTTCAAATATCTGCTACATCAGCTAAGAGTGTATCACGTCTATTTTCTTTTAATGTGCATGCAGTGATGTTCACGTCCAACCATAAGTTTTGAATTTGGTAAATATATGTTACATTAGAAAAATTTAGCAATCACAAGTCTGCACAATATAAGTTTTAGAATGTTGACTGAAAGTTTCCTGGAAAAAAGGAATGTTGCTGAAAGTGTAGTATATTATATGTTCCATGTTTTATATGGCAAAACAAACACTATGTATATCTTAAAAAAATAACAAATACTATGTAAAATATATAATATTTGTTCGCCTTCTGAACTCATAAACATCTTATTGACTTTGTTTTGGCAGATTCATGCAGAAAAATCAAAGTACCTTTTTCCTATCTTCATATGATGGTTCCAAAGGGTTAGATGATGCAGACACCAAATAGTTTGGTAGCCATCTTTGTGCCATATGTACCATCATGTTGTAAACTGTCCAGACTTGGTGGCATCTGATCCTCTGATCTGAGATCACTAAATATGCCAATGTGTACCTCTTCTCAATTTCCTTATGACTTCTGCTTTTACAAGCAATGGATTTCAACCCATGCTGATATGTACCATCATGTTGTAGTGTTAAATGATGTTACCATTCAAATGATGCATAATTTTGGTTGTGGAACCTCCGTTTTAAACATTTAGAAAGTTTGGCACTTGAACTATCAGAAGTAGCCCTACTGGTGTGGCTGGCTTATCGCATACCTTTTAAAAATTGTAGTGCAGTTTTTTGCGATTTTGATGTGAAACTTCTTGTTGTTGTATATTGGTAATAGGGAGGAGGACATTGTCTTCTTCTCGAGTACCTCCGAAAGATGCATCCTCCGCTGGAACGATGTTGAGCTTGTTTGAGGCCTGTGTTGTCGTCACTATTCAGGCTAAATCAAATAACGGTGGAAGGCAACCATCTTCAAAGTAGTGATGTAAGAAAATTCCTTGGATGGCTGTTCTTGTTTGCATCTCCTACAACTTGCAATGATGGAATGTTTGGCCAATCGCTTTGAAAGGTTATTATCAGTTATCAGGCATCCAAATTCTAGTCAAAATTACATTTATTGTTATGTAACTTGTCATTGAGCACTGATTTAAGTACGGACCGGTCTGCACGCAGGGAAGTATGACTTGGCAGGCGAAAGGATTATCTTTGAAGATCACGTTGACAGGTAGAATGTTTATGCTATTTTTTTGAACTTTTGCTTACATAAAACTAGTTCTGACATATGTGCAAGATTGAAAAAGAAAACAAGTTCCCTTTTAATATTGGGAAATTGGTGGGGGAATTAATTAAGGAATCCAAAAATCCAGCTAACTCTCTTCCCTTCTTATTGTAGAAATAAAGAGTTCAGTACATTGTAATTTAATAAAGCAAATGATTTATCTCAAGTCAAGATAAGGGTGTGGGTGTTTGCGGACTTTCTCCGTCGACCAAATAATCATTAAAACTGAATAAATTTAAACTCTAATCAAATGGACAAATCCTCATATCTATGCATAATCTTTATATAATACATATATAATACATATATATATATATTATTTACCTAACTAATCAACAAATATTGTATGTCTACATCGTATCCCAAACATTGAGTGCGACACTCGAACTGCTCCCTCGTCAATAGACGGCATGCAGGAGTCGTCGCACATACTGAAACCAGCTGTTAAATCCCACATCTCTCTCTCTTGGTCCTCCAGAGGAAAAAAAACGTATCGTGTTAAATAAAAGTTTCCCCATAATACTGATACAAACGCCAAACTACCTCAAGTAACTGATGTGACGTGGCAGGATGGGTGAAAGCTTAATATTTTTAATAGAGAATTGAAGACCACCACCAATTTGTCTTAGTGGCTCATGAAG
>LTAE01000044.1:45171-66773 GCA_001647135.1 Pontederia paniculata
GGGGGGGAATATTACAAATAAAAATTAAAAACGCCTTCCCAACTGGCATGCAGCAAAGTATGCAACGACCAATCTCCTCCCACTCACTACAATTTATATGCATGTCTCCATCACATCAACCCAATCAACGTCCCTCGACCAACCACCAGGCAGTCGGATTAGCCTTCTTTCTTTTATTTGCCTTTTTTATTTTCGTGTCGTGAACGTATTAAATATTCCCCTGGATAGATACCAAGTTCCAAACTGGATAAACGTGCAACATTTATGCATATATATAATATACGCTTACAAAGATAATGACACCCTCCTCCTCGCTAAATCTCGTTTAGTTTACTTTTGTTCTTGTTTATAACTCCTCTCCTCCCATCCTTTTTTTTTTTCTTTTCTTGTCATTAGGTCATGAAGTTGCCACCGGACCAAAAACAACACATTAACTGCAGCCGTCCGAACAAACAAAGACCAATTGAATTATATATATAAGGTAAGCAAACGAACTGATTCAGTTAGCTGTCACTTGCCTTAAAAACAGTCCTCAAAATTAGAAGAAAAAGTGAAGAATTAGATCTGAAACCAAAAAAAAATGATGCATATTGAAATAATTAATTGTTAGCTTTGCAAAAGGGTTTGAATTAGGCAATGACAAAGATTTTTTTTAAATATAAAAAGGTCAGAGATAATGATCAAAAAGGTTGCTCCATTTTTCTCATATTTAGTATTAGTTAAAAAATTGCAACCACTTATGGTGATTTTTTTTTTCCTGCAGAAAAGAACTCTTTTTTTTTTCACCTTTCAAATTTGGTGACATAGAAAAACTTATTTCTAGGGATTTTTTTTAAAAAAATATAACAATCAGAGATAATGACGAAAAAAACTGCTCGATTTTTCTCATGTTTAAACTTAAAACCACTTCCCGTGATTTTTTTTCCCTGTACAAAAGAACCCTTTTTTTTCTCCTTCGGCTTTTTTTTTGTGACATAGACGAACTTATTTCTAGGCATTTCCGTTTAGAACAAAGAACAAAAAAAAAGGAAGAAAGAAATTAAACATCTAAAGACGCCGCCTTTACTCGATCCGCTACAAATTTTGCTCAAACAACGCCATGTTCATCTCTTCTTTGATCGAAGACTCGTTGATCTCCGTCTCTATTCTACGAATTCGTCGTCCCTCACTCGATCTTGGTGACCCCGATCCGCTTCGCGGCGGCGTTTCGGACGCTGTCCGTCGGAGGTTGCATGCACATCATTCCGCCGCTCTGCTCCAAACCAACCATGTAGTTGCGGACCTCGCTGCGGATCATCTGCTGCATCAACGCCAAAAACTCTGAACTGAAAGAGAACGGAGCGGGTCGCTTCTCGGCCGCAACGGAGCAACTCGTCGTCGCCGGCGGTGACGGTGTGAATGGAGCGTGCAGCAGCTGAACCTCGGAATGGTGGCTTGCGCTAGTGGTTGAGGTAACGGCTCCAATGGCGCTGGCGCCGTTAAGCTTGTGGTGGCTGTTGTCGGTGATGTCCATAGGATCAGAACCACGAGTGGACAAAGTGAGAGAGGTCAACGGATCCTCGACGTCGGCGTTTAATGACGAAGATGACGTCGCCGGAGCGATGACTTCTAGCGGGTTGGGAGAGGTACAATTTGTAGCAACAGCTGCCGGAGGAACGAGACCGCCGGTCCGAGGAACGGGTCGATATAGCACAGAGTGACTATGGTGACTTGAATCGCTCAGATCGGAACCAGAAGGGCTTCCCGGACTCAAGCAGAGACCGGCCCCTGCCGTCGAGATTACCGGACCGTCGCTGTTGGCCCTCTTGAGCGGCCTTGCCGACAGGGCGAGCTCCTCCTCCCGATCGGCTTCGGCGGCCGCCATGATGGCGTCGTAGTGCTGCTGGAGACCCGTGTCGGCGTCCGCCGAGGAGGCGGACATGAGCGAGTACTTCCGCTTGAGGGTGGAGTTCCAGTGGTTTTTTATGGCGTTGTCCGTCCGGCCGGAAAGTAGCCGGGCGATGGTCGCCCACTTGTTCCCGAAGCGGCGGTGGGCGCGGATGATGGTCTCGTCCTCCTCCGGCGTGAACGGCCGGTGCTCCACCTGCGGGGAGAGCTGGTTGCACCACCGCAGGCGGCACGACTTGCCGGAGCGACCGGGGATGGACTTGCTGATCAGCGACCAGTTCCTCGGCCCGTGCCGCTGGACGAGCTTCTGCAGCGACTCGTCCTCCTCGGGGCTCCAGGGTCCCTTGATCCGATCCATGTCCCTGCTCCGGCTGCCGCCGGCGGCCATAGATGCCGTAGCCGCCATAGTTCTTACAGGGTCCTATAGCAGATATATTTATATATGGATAACCTCCAAAGATAAAACCCTTAAATGCTCGATCGATAAAATGAGCAAAGAAATGTTTGGTTTATGTTTCTATTGGAGTCTGTAGATAAAAGAAGGAGAAGAAGAGAAGACGAAGCGGAATAAGAAGGAATAAGGCGGAAGAGGGAGGGATTTATATGAGAGAGAGAGAGAGAGAGAGAGAAGAGAGAGAGAGAGAGAGAGANNNGAGAGAGAGAGAGAGAGAGAGAGAGAGAGAGAGAGAGGTGTGACCGGTTGGAGCCGGTTGGGGGTGACGGGTCATGAGCCAGGCGGGCGGTTACTCGCATACAGCTGGCACTCACCACGCGTCGGCTACTAATTGCAACCGTCTTTTTTCTCCTTTATTTTTCATTTTCTAAATTTTTTTTCTATTTTCTCTTTTTTTTAATCCCAACAAATTTTCGTACAAATTTAACATTCTACAAAAGAGAATAAAAAATATGTGAAGCAGATTCAGGTTCACATATATGAACCGTCATTTAATTTATAAATGAAGAGCTCAAATTAACATATGAGACTCTTTATTTTAAAAGAAGATAAAAATTTGAGTCCTTCATTATAAATATAATAACGGTCCATACATGTAGAGTTGAATTTGTTCTATATATTACTTAACTTTTTTAAAAAAATATAGTTGAGTCTCTCACTTTCGAAATATGATATTTCTTTAATTTTACTTTATTAATAAATTAAAGTAAAATTAAAAAATAACAATAAATTCTAAAATTTATTATGCTTAATATGTGTGGATTATATTTTAACTCCGTATATTTTTATAAAAATAAATCATATATATATATATATATATTACGGAAACAACGAGAGCATGACATGAGAATTTTGACCTACGGTTTTTATTGTCTGAATGGTAACAGTAGCAGACGCATCCGAGCCTTATCGATTAGGTCGTTAGGGGGTATTCGCACCGGAGAGATATTGTCGGTGATCCGACACCTCACCGTCACCCATTCCGGATAGATATGGACCGTCGGATGGAGCACGGATGGTCCCAGTTGTGCTCCGTACTCGTACGTAAAGGCGAGAGCGGGTACAATGTCGTGCTCATCTCTTCCAAATCCAATTAATTAATTAATTAATTAATTAATTAAAATGGGCTCAACTGTAAACGTCCCAATGCTGGAATTATCGGAACTAATTAAATTTTGGTAGGTGGCACTTTGCCATAAATTAAGTCGACATAGCAGTCACTTTTAACTTGAAGAAGGAAATGAGGGGTTAAAAAAACAAGATTTTGAACAAAGTTAGCCATAAGGATGAAGAAAGGAAAGTTTTTTTTCATGGGTATACTCCACCGATGTTCAGGGTAATTAGCATTTAACTAATTCGGTATTCGGATGGGTGGCGACGAAAGAAAATTCTGATCAAAGTGATGATTCTGAGCTCGAACTCGAGACTACTAACTTCTTCATTTTTTAACTCAGTATATAGATCCGCTAATCGTTTGTGTCAACTAATCTTAATTTGTACCAATCAACTTTGATTAAGAAAGAAAAGTTTTTGACCCCATGTAGTTGTATACATATAGTAAGCTGCTAAGTTTTTTTTTTTTTTTTTTACCTGTTGATAAAAATCGAAGAGACGATATAAATAACTAATAAATGAATAAGTTTGAATAGTAATAATAATAATATTAAATAAGAAAAAAATGAAGGAAGAGAAGGAAATGGCGACAAGAATGGTCGCGGAATTGGAGGGTGGGATCATTACTGCAGTCGTGTCAGGACAGCCTGTCAACCCCCTCTTTATTTTCATTTATTTATTATTATTTTGTTCATATTTTAATGAACAAAATGTCGGTCAGCGCAAACTGCCAAAAAAATAGACTCCATAGTCACACACTCTCTCTCCTCCTCCTTCCATCTTCCTACTGCCTTCTCAAACCACTGTTTGAACTTATTATTATTAGTAGTAGTAATATTTGTAGATTCCGTATTTTCATTAATTATTAAAATTATTGATATTTATGTTTCACTTATACGATCGACATTAATATTTTTTTTACTCGTTCGAAGTTTTCGATGTTTAAAATTATTAGTATTTGACTAATTTAAAATTAAGATAAATATTATTTTTATAATTAAATTGATGATTTTAAAACTCGAACTCGAGACTACTAGTTCTTGATCTCTTAATTCGAGATATACCTCTGATAATCAGGTATATCAATAAAACTTATTTGATCAACATTAATAATTTACCAAGAGGATAAATGTCTAGTTAGAATGTGATTAATAATAATAATAATAAATATATTAGCGTGTATACAAAAATTATGTATGCACCGTACATATACACTATGAGCTTTTGGATTAGTATCACTTTTAATTTAATGATTCAAAATACAGACAATTTGTATCGTTGAATTAAAATAATATTAATCTAAAAGTCTAAAATATGTGTATGCACGGTGCATACACAATCTTTATATTCACGTTAATATTTCTCTAATAATAATAATAATAATAATAAAGTTGTGAAGGCATGCACACGGTATTGTGATGGTTGGGTGTGGATAGACAGACTCGCCCCTATTACCTACTCCGTATGCCCGGTTTTTCGTACGTTGCGTACCCTCTCCAACAGCTGTTCCCAGTGGCTCCCCTTCTCTTCTCTTCATTTATACTCTGTGTGTGCGAGAGAGAGAGAGAGAGAGAGAGAGAGAGAGAGAGAGAGAGAGAGAGAGAGGTGATATGTTTATTTGGTTTTGACTCGTCCTAGCTACCAACCTGCTCTGCCTGCCCCCATTACACGACTCATAAGTTGCTATTATTATTTTCTTATTTATAATAACCACCGGGAACGGTTATATTCATTTATATATTATTATTATTATTATTATTATTATTAGTTTGATTGATAGTTATCGGTTAGGTTGGCTTCTGCAGTGATGGCTGTGTTAGCTGTCCTCTGTCAGATCTTTATCCTTGCTATTTTTTTTTTATAGGAAAAAAAAAGGTTCTTGTAACCTCCAAAATTTAATTAACAATTGACTCCTCATTTGTTTAAATTCGCGATTGACATCTTAACACGCACGTCCATTATATCTTCCCCAATTTTAAATACAAGCGTGCATGAATGAAGCCAATTAATCAAACTCCAAATTAAAATTTATATAAATCATATGATTCGATGATTAAAATTAAATATTATTTATGAATTTATTTAAGTATTTAAAAAATAAATCTTTACGTTTTCTATTTATAAGAAAAAATATTTATTTTTTTAATTTGAATCGTCGAATCATTTAATTTTATAAGTTAAATTATAATTTACACTCTTATTAAACTCATATATTATATATATATATATATTAAGAAAAAAATAGTGTTCATTTCAATCTTAACCGTTAGAACGTCCCTTATTATGTGTCATATTTGAAAGTGGAAGATATCAAAAGAGCGAAGTGGTGAAACTAACGAAACAAGATCTCATCCGTGGACTTCACACGTGTGACGTTTACGTATCAACGGACTAACAAATTATTATTATTTAAATAAGTAATATCGTATCATCTATTTTATTTAAGATGTTAAATATACGATAGAAATAATTTATAATAAATTATTTAAAAAAGATAATATCTTATATTTATTATATATTCAATATTTTACGGTGAACAAAATAAATAGTACGATATTATCTAATTAAATAGGTAGTATTTTTATTTTTTTTTCTATTATTATTATTGGAAAAACAACATGTAGTGGGAAACGTGCGGAGAAGAGGAGGGAATCGCGTCGGAGAAAACGACAACAACAATTGTGGAATCTTTTTAACTTAAAATTAATTCTGCATGTACAACCGTTACGCGTTGACAGCTGTTCCACACACAATAAATCTCTCGTGTGTAAAATATAAAAATCTCTCTTATCGAGACACCCGTTACGGAGAACGTAACGGGGGACAAACAAAAAGACGACGAGGAAGGGGACAAAACAAGTAAAATAAAACGGACACGGGACGTGGCGGTCTGTGCGCACGTGCCATCCCACCCCTCCGTGTCGCCTGACGCACGTGTTCTATCGCTACTCTTTCTGGCAGCAGCTGTGAACATTATCAATCCTGTTTAAAAGGTAGAACTTGGTTCTCCGAGTTCTATTAAAATTTGATAAGTTGAACCAAGAGTGATTGGCACAGTTGGTTAGCGGGACTGTACCTTAGGAGAACGGAGCTAGTAATTCCGAGTTCGATTCCCAGAGAGACCATTTTGACTAGGATTTAACTTCGCCACACCTGTCCGAACATTGGATTAGTCAGGTGTTAGTAGCCCTGGAAATCGGTGGGGTTCTACCCTTGGACCAAAAAAAAAATTTTGATCAGTTGAAAAAATAAAAGATATTTTTTAATAACAAAAGGTTTAGATGAATTTAAAAATTATATTAATACTTTTTTTTTATTTTATATTAAATATAAGATAATATAACATTCTCTTCCAAAATAAAACCAAGTAACAGAAATAACAATCACACAAATAATATAATAAAAAAAATGGTAACTAATTTTATTCAGAAATATTTTTTTTAATTTATACATAAATAATAATCACACAAATAATATTTTTATAACATTTATTCAGAAAAAATTAGAAAAATATAGTTGAGATAAAATTTTATAATTATACTATTAAGTGTTGGATTTAACGATGGTGTACCCGGGTACACCATGTACCCTATATGATAATCGTTGAATATGAGCTATGGTAGATCTTATTTAAGATTGTTATTTTTTATTTTTTTTTAATCGTAAATTTCAGATCCAACGATTTATGACTCAGGGTACATGAATGTATCCGGATACACCATCATTAAATTCATTAAGTATTTGTTTAACATGAAAGCAGTTGGAAGCATTTTGCTCTCAAACATTTGTCACACAAGCGAGATACGAAACGCTAATGATTAACTATCGAATATCGTGCTAAATAAATTCTAAATAAATGTAAAAGTAAATTTTTTGTTTAAGATTAAATTAGAATGAATTTAAAGTTAAATTTTGTTAGAGAAAAAAAAATAAGAGAGGATAGAAAATAGAAAGATGAAAAAGTTAAAGGAGTGTTAAATTAAAAAAAATGGCCAATTTGAACCAATCTTCTATTCATGCTAAAGTGGGAACTCCCCTACTTTTTTTCTCGAGTTTCTCGTTAATTGATTAGAACAAATTGCTGGCCATAACTAATTAAATAAGGTTCATTTTAATCGATTACGGCATTATATTTATTTTTTTATTATCATTATAAATTTTGAAACTATATTCTTATTCTCTTGAACAATAAAATTTTAATATAACTTTTTTTATGAAAATAAAATTCAAATTCTTTTAAAATAAATAATAAATTATTTATCACTCCTCTTCATCTCCTTTAATCTTAATTGCGAGGATAAACACGTGGTTTGTGGACTGTATGGAGGGCAAAGTGGTAAACATTGCATCTAGGGATTAGAAGTAGTAGGTGGAGGATGTTTCCCATGGCAGGCACCGCGGACCCTTTTTTATTTAAATCAATAATTAAAACCATGCCCCAATTATTGCGTTTTTAATATATTAATTAATTATTAAACCATATTGCTTGATCGCCATGGTTGTTGCATGGAATATAATAAATTAAACTATATATATTTAAGATATATGAACAGTCATGAGATACCAAAATTTGCATTCCCGAGGCCATCATCGCCACTGCTCTCCCTCAAAATTAATTAAGCCTGCAATTAAGTTAACACACATAATTATATCTGAAATTGATTAAGAGATAGAAAATTAAGCTCTATTTAGTGTAAAGGCCAAACGTTCTTTACCAACGTTTCATGTATCACATGAGACGCTTGGCTGAGGAGCGTCTGAGAATAAAATGCTGTCAGTCAAATAAAGCCTTAGTAACTTCGAATTCGAACTTTAAAATTATTAATTTAATCAGAAAAATATTATTATATTATTAATTTTAATTTTAAATTAGTTAAATATTAATAATTTTGAATATCGTGTTTTCGAGCTAGTGCTAAAAAATCAATTAAGTCTGTGTAACAACCGAAATTTTTAATTAATTAAAAATCATCTCAATTAATTGAATTTAGATTTTTTTTATATTTAATAATAGAATCCTAGTTATTTAAAACTGTTATGAAACCCTAGAGAACTCCTATAAATAAATAAGTAGAAAGAAAAATCTCTCTCTCTCAAAAAGAAACCCTAGCCGTCAGGTGAGTCCTCTCCCCTCTCCTCTCTTTCTCCTCTCTTCTTTCTTTCGTATCTGAATCTTCAACCATGGAATCGGTGTCAGGACAAGGTGACGAAGAGGACAACGCGCGGAAGGAGAGAGACAACCCAAGGCGAGGAACATATAGAAGATAAAAGGTATGTAAATGGCGGATTTCCCTTTCCTTAGATTAGGTTTTTCATGGATCGATGCATGCTAGGATTTTTATCGCGTTATGATGAATTTGAGATGATGATTACATATTATGGATTCTGGTTTTAGAGTCTTCTTGAGGAATAAATGATATTGATGCCCTAGGAAGGATCTTCTTTGGATTAATTCGGAATAGATGTTCTACATGATTTTATGACCTATATAAAGTAGATTTTAAAGCCAAACAATGTAGAGAACATAGGGCTATGGATCTCCTTATCATCTTAGGTCAAAAGGAATGGATTTCGCTACTCTTCGAAGGAGAAACTGGGCGAAATCCGCCCAGGTAATCCCCGTCACGGCCGTGATGGATTCATCACGGGCCGTGACGGCAACTGTCGTGAGTGCTCACACTGAAGCACCCATCACGGCCGTGATGAAGGCATCACGGGCCGTGATGGAGTGTATCACGGCCGTGACCACTTGTCACGAGCCGTGATAACCATGGCCGCGAAGGTAGTAAGTCCATCACGGCCGTGATGAGCTCATCACGGGCCGTGATGGTGTGTGTCACGGTCGTAACATTAGTGTTACGGGCCGTGACGATGGAAGGCATACGGTGCACATGACCGTATTATTTATTCCGAGAGGATTTCGGTTGAGCCGTATGAAGGGATACGACCGTATTGATCATCCCGAGAGGATTTCGGTCGAGCCGTATGGAGGGATACGACCGTATCGGTCATTCCGAGAGAATTTCGGTCGGACCGTATGGTTGGATACGGTCGTAACGACCCATGACATTTTCACTGCTCAATCACGGCCGTGACAGAGTCATCAC
The DNA here is from genome assembly GCA_001647135.1 of Pontederia paniculata. Taxonomy (NCBI): domain Eukaryota; kingdom Viridiplantae; phylum Streptophyta; class Magnoliopsida; order Commelinales; family Pontederiaceae; genus Pontederia; species Pontederia paniculata. The sequence goes on from LTAE01000044.1 coordinate 54,733, forward strand.
GGGCCGTGATGAGCCTGTCACGGGCCGTGACATGTCTTCACGGGCCGTGACAGTACAGTCACGGGCCGTGACAGACTGTAACGGGCCGTGACAGAAGAAGTCAGATTCGAGTATTGCCCAGAAGATAGTTTTATTTTCATGATGATAGTGATTGTACTTATTGATTGAATATGAATTGCTGATCGGTGTAGGTTTAGGTATCTTTAAACGATAACCTAGCTCAAGATAGGATTTAAAAGTCGAATTGATTGTGATTGAACTTGACCTTGAAGAGGAGGACCCCCTCGGCTATTGCGTCCCCCATGGGACTATTGTTATTGCGTTCCTTCGGGAACTATTGCGTCCCTTCTCCAGGGGACTATTGCGTTCCTTCGGGAACTATTGTACGGACATGGAGACTGGCCAGAGAGAGGCCCACATCGGCACCGAGGGGATAATCCGAATCTTCTTGCATTGTAAAGGCTCACATTGATTGATATTGAATGTTTCATATAAGACAAGATAAATAGAGAATGATATTGATGATGGCTTAAGTATATTGAAAGGAAAGTATATTGACATCGCCAGCTTGACATGAATTGCTACTTTTGCCATCTATGGATTATTGAGATTGAAAGATAAGGAATTGCTCCCATTGATATATTGAAATTGTTAAGTATTGTTAATTGATATCCATGTCACATGTTATCCTATTTATGCCTTTTACATATTGAGTGTCAAAACTCACGGGAGGTTTTATCTCCCCTGCTTATTCGATTTTGCAGGCCGCCCTGAGTATATCTAGGTACTGATGATGGTGTTGATGATGATGCAGCTCGTGATGGTCTACTTGCACATGGCAGAGGAGCCTGGTCTAGGATTAAGTCTTATGTTTTTATTAAAGAGAGAATGACGAACTCTATTGTTTAGTATTCTATGACAGTTTAATTGTTGGATGATAGTCTTTTATTGGAATTGAAGGAATAGACTTGAGTATTTTCTATATAGCAGAAATGTTTAGTTTTCATAAATAGTATTTGTATGATGTGGCCCTTTTGTTGACCAGTCAATGGTCAAACTACAGGTAATGATATTGTGTGGTAACATCTCCAAGTCAAGATTATTGCCAGGTGGCAAGGTCTGATTTGGGGGTGTTACAGTCTGTATTTCATCCACATATTATTTAGTAATAATAATAATAAGAAAATCCTGTTGAGTAGGAGGGAAAGAAAGCTCGGAGAAGCTGCCGATCGCTCGCGATCAATTAATTACTTAATAATTAATTAATTAATTAATTGATACCCTCCTCTAACTGCACTAGAAAACACCTGTCTACGTCTCTGTTTGCCCCCCACTATAAAAGTAATTACTAGTTTAATGCATCACTTGGGTAGTTAATTACACGGCCAAAATCGTACATGTCAATCAATAAAATTATAAATATTGTAGTCCAAGTCAGTCAAACAAATACGACTAAGACTCTAACCAAGAGTGGTTGGCACAGTTGGTTAGCGGGACTGTGCCTTGGGAGGACGGGGCTAGTAGCTTCGAGTTCGATTTCCAGAATAACTTTGGCCAGAATTTATTTTTGCCGCACCCGTCCGAACACTGGATTAGTCAGATGCTACTATTAGACCCAAAAAAATACGATCAAGACTCTTATGCATGCAGATGAATTACATAAATGTAAGGAAGAAGAAGATGATGATGATGATGATGATGTGTGAACATGAATGGCCTAATTGAGGAAGAAAACAACACATTTAAACGGAGATAAACGTGATCGCATTTTCCAATCACATCTTCTTCCTCCTTTCTTTCTGTCCATTTATTTTCACATTTCACAAGGTTTATACTTATATGCATGCATTTATTATTATTATATATATACATATATATATTATAAAAGAAAAAGAAGAAAGAAGAAAAGTAATGTCTCTCCTTTCTCTCTCATGAATTATTGACGTCACGTGGGAAATTAAGATAGAGGAAGAGAGAGAGAGAGAGTGAGAGCATATGAAAAGTCATTGTTTTCGGCCCGCGGGGCCCAGAGCCCGGTCTGCGTCCTGCGTGTAATGTCACAAGTTTGGAACCAACCGCCTCCAGCTGGACACGTGTCCCTGTGCAGCTCTTCGGGTTCGGATCCGACGTGGCTTCCGGCTTCAACGATGATTGGGCAGTGATATGTTTTTCTTATTTTTTTAAAGAAATATATTTCTTTATAATTAACTTATTTTTTTATACTCTCGATATCTAATTACGGATGAATCCATGGATAAAAAAATAAGGAGACCAAAATATATAGAAGCAAAATAATAAAAATCGAACGGAGCCATAGTAGAATTTGAACTCTAAAACTTTTTAATATAAATCAAACCCATCTATTCATTTAAACTATTAGATAATTTTATTATTAGTTTTTACTATTTTATTTATATATTGACTTCAACTATATATATATATATTTAATACATCGAAAAGTTGGAGGTAGAGCCATGACCTCCCCTACCGTCTATAGGGGTCCATCCCAATCTAGTAATACTTGCACTTCATTATTTTAAAAGGAGAAAAGGAGCCTACTTAACAAAAGTGTTAAGTAAGCTACTTAGCAGTGATCTAATTCATCAGATTCATTTTTTACGGTTCAAAATTAAATTTTTAAAATATATTTTAAACTTTTAAATTTGATCTGTAACTGTCAGAATCAAATCTGACGAATTAAATTACCGCTAAGTAGCTTACTTAGCAAAAGTGCTAAGTAGGCTCCCCAATCTTATTCTAAAATCAATATAAAGAGCAGATCAATATTTTTTTTATCAAAATTGACGATTTTAAAGTTTGAATTTAAGACTACTAAATTTCGACCCTTCAACTCGATGCATAAATTTAATAATTATTTATTTTAATCGAACTTAATTTATAATTAATTCATTTTATAATTATTAATGAATTATATAATAATATATAATATATTTTTGGGAAACGGGTGGGGACCACGAGTCTTGCAGGACCACGTCATCTTCGCCAGCTAAAACGCACTACTTGCATCGGGATTCGGCGCGAATGAGCTGTCAAGAAAGAGAGAAGAAAAAAATTCCTACGTCTTCGTCTTCTTCTTCTGGCTTCTTCTTCTTCTTATGGCTTCTTCTTCTCACGAGGAAGAGGAGGTGGGTCCCATGGCTAAACGTGCGCCGACGGACGGGTATTATAAGTTTTAGTAGTTAGTACCATCCAGGACAAGGGCCGTTTCCCCGTACCCGCAAGTACGTTTCCCTTTGGATTCGTGTGACTGTCCGACCGACAAAGAGTGGTTAGTTAGGAGATGCACCGCGTTTCCCCACCCCCCGTGGGGGACGGACGTGTGGGGGAAACGGCAGTGGCAGGCCATTTGCCAATTATTTCCTCTCTTCTTTTCTTTTTCTTTCCTTTTTTAACTAAAATTATCATCTTTCACTTTTTCCCTTGCCTTGCCATGCCAGAGAATGTCCTGTTTGGTTGCATGTGAATTATCTTAAAATAATTTTTTTTACTTGATTTTAATCTAATAAACATAATGTAGTCTAAGGAAAATAAAAAATAAACTTATTTCTATTTTTTTTTTTCTTCCTTCATAAATACGATTTATTTAAAAATATTAAAAAACTAAGATATTAATCTTAATCCTTAACACAATATTTTGAATCATCACTAACTTTGGAATCCTCGAGATATGTTGTAATGTTGAGCATACTATTAATATGTTCACTTTGCTTAATATTCTGGTGCTCCTTAAAATTGTGGACTCATTTTATATGTATGTATGTCACTGTCATGCATGTATGAGTTTAAATTGGGGATAAAAAGAAAATTAAAAATAGTTCTCAAAATTTAATCAAATATTTTTTAAAATAAAATTAATTTGATTAATATCTTTTTTTTTTAAATCATCGTGAAAATATTATATATATTTCAAATTTTAAATTAAGCCTATTCTTAAATTCTTAAAAATATAATTATTTTAAAAATATATTTATTTGTAATCCAATTATAATAAATATCTATTTTTAGAAAATTTAATTCTCAATTTAAACAGGACCAAACTGTCCTACAACTTGCTTGATATAGAATAAATAATATACATGAGAATAAACTCATTTTGATGTATCAAATATACATCATTCAAGTTGTTATTTTCAAACTTAGAAATGTGAAATATATAGTACTGATGACTCACGCTCCTTTTTCCGGATGCAGGAAACAAAAATAATAAGATATTTTTACTGGAATTTATCCATATTTGTTTAACGAGCTTTTGAAATATCACATCTATGCTAGCTGGGTCATTAATAATTTCTTAACCCAAGAAAAGATAATGTTGTTTTCCATTATCCAAAAGCTAGTACTATTACTCGAGACGTATTCACGACACAATGAGTATAAATATTTAGAAAGAAATATGAACGTGGAGCGTTGTAATTTATAGTAGCTAATTTTTTTCATATTATTTAAAAATATGAACTTGTTAATACGTACTTGTGTTCACGAATTTACATTAATAAATATGTGAGTATTATTAAATTGTGTTATAATTTATAATGATGTACAAATATTTTATTCATATTTAAATATACGAAAGTTTTGCAAAAGGTGCCCTTATTGTCACTCCTAAATTTTTAATGTCACTCCTCTTTTATCAACTTTACTCTTAAATATTTTATTATTGACATCATATGAAACATCTTATATCTTTATTTCTATTATTTAAGAGTTACACAATTTCTCAAAAATCTTCATCATATTTTTTTCTCTTCTTTTATAATTGTTTTCTTATTATAATATTTTATTTTTTATGATAAATATTTTATTTATGATTTTTTTATTATTGCCATATTTTATTTTTTTTCTCTTGTTATAATGACTCTAAACTATTTTTAAATATCAGTAATTAAGAAAGTTTAATGAAAATTAAAAATTTCACGACATACATTGCTCATTCTAAATAANTTTCTCAAAAATCTTCATCATATTTTTTTCTCTTCTTTTATAATTGTTTTCTTATTATAATATTTTATTTTTTATGATAAATATTTTATTTATGATTTTTTTATTATTGCCATATTTTATTTTTTTTCTCTTGTTATAATGACTCTAAACTATTTTTAAATATCAGTAATTAAGAAAGTTTAATGAAAATTAAAAATTTCACGACATACATTGCTCATTCTAAATAAAAGTACTATAACTTATTATATATACATATATAGTTTTTTGTGGTAAATACGAAGATATAATAATAATTTCTAGTGTAAAAAAATCAACTTAGTATTATTATTCTATTAAGTCGTTTTAAAATAAAAGAGTACCTAACAAATATTTTATATATAAAATAAAACTTCAAATAAAATATATTTTAATTTATGTGAATAAAATATAAAATAATAAGAAATAAACTATTATAATAAGAGAAAAATAAGATTGTAGAGATTTTGAAACTTGTGCAATTTTTGATGAATAAAAAAATTTATTATGTAGTGTCATTAATATAAAATTAAAGGATATAAAGAGTTGAAGAGAAGATGACATTAAGATGTTTGAAGTGACAATAAGAATATTTTTTTGCAAATTGATCTTGATATCTTTTCATTGCAACATCGAAGTAGTTAATTAGTTGAGTAATTAGCTAAAAGTTACATAAAAATTAGAGAACAAAAAAGAATGAAAGGTCGAGGTAAGAAAAAGTTTGCTTGTATGAATTGTCCAAAGGTGGGGAACCGTGCACTACATTTGATGGAATCTAAGCAACACACTTCCACAACAAGCCTTCCCTTTGCATTCTTCCTCTTCTTTATTTGCATAGAATATTGTGTATGTTTTCTCTCTCATTCTTTTTTTTTCTTGCTAATGATGTATATACTTTCTTCCTCATCTTTACTTTGTTGGTTTCGGATATCATGACATGCTAAATGAAGACACACTATGTACTTTTGCATATGGGCTCGTAATGTCAAATATTGTTTTTCACATTCAAACTCTTTTGAATTCTTAGCCACAAAGTTAAAATTTTACGTTTATTAAATTATATATGATAAATTTAAGATTATAAGGAAATTAATATTTTTATATTTATATTCTTAAAACTAATTTTGATCTAGTTCAAATCTCCAAAAAAAATTTAATTCTTAATATTAGTGATATTAAGATTTAAATTCAAAACTTTTAATTCTGATATCAATGCACTGTCAAAAATCCTAAAAATTTAAGTCTATAAAAAAACAATATTTTATATTTTTATTTTTGATAAAGTTAATGATTAAAATATTTATTTTGCATTATTGACACGTGAGACTTTATTGAAATTTTAATAACAATTACCCTGGTTTTAGTTGCAATTTCAACAAGTCAAAGATTATATATCAATTAAAGAAAAACTTTTGTAATATACTTTTCCTCTATCGTAATTGGACACTTTATCCATCTCGCAATATTTTAATTTTCACGGTGAAGAATACTTTGTTGCATTTAATAATCAACTAAAAAGACCAAGCTCTCCAAATATAATATTTTATCTTTTGCTCGTTATTATGATAAATTAGAGGAGACAACATCATATATGTTTATGTAAATGTTAATAAGAAATGATTGAAGTGAGGTGACAAAGGCATATATTATGCCAACACAATTTTTAAACTTTAATGTCGCATCCTTATGATGACATGAGGAGTTCTTTTTGCGTGTGTGTGTTGGAAGGCTTGCGTTCCTCCAACTCATATTTGCCAAGGTTTCGGACAATCAATCGTTTTTTTATTTAACATTTCCCAATATATATATGATTTAAGAATATTGTACTGTAATTATATTTTCATACAAAATAATAAATATATAACGTATAAAACTACATATATCGTTAGTATGTATTTGTCTTCATAAGTTCATACTAATAAATATCAGAACATCGTTAAAATGTAACACTATACAAATATATATATATATATATATATATATTTATGGAATATTTTGGATAATTAATTATTTTTTTATGTCATTTTGTGACGAATGGACCAAAGTGGAACGGAAAGTTATTATTGGAGTCGCCGATTCCCTAAATTGAGGACGACATGGTGACTTGGGGCCTCAGTCTTTTTTTTTTTCCGGTAGATCAGATTTGTAAAGGGAATTGATTGAATGAATGGGTGGCGAAGTAGACGGCGAATTAAAATAAAAATTTCACATAATTATAATTTCAAATAATATTAGTATTAATAAAAATTCCATGTAACGATAATAATTTAGTTTGAGTATTTTTATTTTAATTCAAAACTTGTGACTGAAATCTAGTATTTCTTTTTTTACGATATATGTACACAAACACAATTGTTTAATAACATAATAAAAGTTTAAATGACGGAAGTATGCGAATAATATATTTTATTAATGTATACGTGACAATTTGGATAGGTGAGATGTATAGTAATTTATAAAAATTATTAAGTGGATATTTTTATGAATACTGAATCAGCACTAATAACAACAGTCCATTTTCTTTTATATTTTATATAAAATTATTAATGTGAACTCAAAAGCATATATATATTATGGTTAGTGATAAATATATATAAGAGGCATTCTTTGAAATAATTTTATATAAACAAATTATAAAAAAATTGAATATATATACGAATATATTTTAAAATTTTAAAATATATTTTAAAATTATGCGGATCAAACGTCAAAGTTCAAAATAAATAATATTTTGATAGCCTAGGATTTCTACAAATATCGCAAGTAAATTATTTGTCAAAGTGGCCGTGCCAACTACTTGTTTTTATTCCATCCATAACCAACGCAAATGCATAATTCTAGCACGAACAAGGAGGACGTTCACGAGATTATATATATATATATATATATATATATATATATATATATATATATGTTTAAAATAACAAGATGACTACATTGCAATCAATTGTTCACGCGATGAATAAAAAAACAAAACCAAAATTCGTTGAAGATCCGATCTCGATTCACTTGTGCGGTTTTTGGTTTGTCTTCTTTTAAACAATATAATAGCAATACTAATATGATAGTATATAGTGAATGTAAAAAAATCACTTGTGCGGATCTCGATTCATTTTAATATATATATATGGAAATAAGAAATATATGGTACAGATTCAGCTTCACATGTATGAACTATCGTTTTAAATGAAGATAATGATTTGAGTCATTCATTATGAATATGATGATGATCCATACATATGAAATTAAATCTGCTTCACATATTTCTTAATATATATATATATATATCCCTTCATAAAATTTCTATTAATAATTCTCATAATATTAATATATTTTTTAAAAGCTGATAAAATTTTTATGAGGAATTAAGAAAAAAATTAGAAAAATATAGAAGTACTTATATATATAATTCCATCAGATGTGAGAGGCTAACGAGGACTAGACGCAAAGAAAAGATCTGGTCGTCCCACGAGGACCAAATTCCATACGTAACCTCGTAGTTTCTCAAATGGGACAAGACATAGACAACTGCTATAATAATAATAATAATAATAATAATAATAATAATAATAATGAAACATTGAGATGATTTAATTTGTTCGGACTCTCACCAGAAACCAATTGGCAATCTTGTTCGTCTTGGAGGTCGTTTGTGGTGGCGTGAGCATTCTTCTTATATATAATAATGTATATCTTATAAGGTTGTTGAATGTACAATTTGCACTGATATAAAATCATTTATAATTTTGAGAAAAGATAATTTATAATTTTCGAACCGATAAATTTTACATAAATGTTATACAATATTATGCATTTATTTTAATTATTTTTATTTAGGAAGAAATAAATATTGCTATCTTTTTATTGTCACTCTAGTACGTGGAGATCGACATCAATTCGCCAACTCACTCAACGTTAGCGCTTATGCACACTAGCCACGAGTTAACATCTTGATCCATCATCAAGATTGACTAATTTTTTTCTCGTTCCGAGTCGCACATCTGACTGTAGCCAATTTGAATTCCAACAATTTTTTTTTTCGTACACAGAAGAATTCAAACTCAAAATCTCGAAAAACTCTTAACTACTTCACCCCAACTCTTATTGACAACTTAAAAAATAATGATATTTATTTATTATAATAGTTATTATCATGGTCAAGGCGATAACTATGTAATCATAATTAATAAATTTAATAAAGATGTATCCTATTTAAAGGGCTCAATGGAGGTGTTACCTATTTAAATAGGTAACACCGTACTACTTATATTAGCAAATCTAGAATGTTAAATATACGGTAGATTTAATAACTTGTAACAAATTATTTAAGAAAGAGAAAATTTTATATCCACCGTATATTTGACATCCTACGATTGTTATGAGAAGTAGCACGGTGCTAGGTAGCACCTCTATTTTTTTTCTCTATTATTTAAATATGATATAATATATCTTTTATCTTTTGCACAATTGAAATTGAGATATTTGATTGACAAAAATAAATAAGACATATAGATCTAAAATAAATTATTTATTTAATTGTATATATCAAATCTAACTATTCATAAGATAGAATACATAATATATCTTATTTAAGTAAGGTACACATTCATTATATATATATATATATATATATAGTTTGTTTGTTGGAAGGTCTTCATTGAATTCGATCAGCTCATCAGTGAATTGGATTGATTCTGCAGATCCGAACGTGTCCCATTATAAAAATGTAGATCGCGACTCGTACATTGTGGATTAGATTCGTCCATCTACCTATCAAATTAATCCTCTTGTTATGATTAAATTGTCGAATTAAGTAAGCATGTTTGTTGATGATTTTGTTGTTGGTAGTTTAAACATGTGCATCAGACGAGTATCAAGTATCCTTCAAATGTCATTTTTCTTTTTATAAAAAAAAACAATAAACAACTATAAGTTGAAGTTTGTCTTAAAGTCAAGATTTTGATGTGAAGATTGAGGCCCTCTAACTGTTGTTCTTTTTTTTTTCCTTTTGTTTTTTCTTTTTTTTAAAGTTTTAAACTATTTGAAATGGAAGCTCTAGTAACTAATTTGGTATGCAATAAAAAAAATTAAGAGAGCATAAATTTGTGACAAATTTAACATAGGCCCTTGGCAATGTCCATATACATAGTTGGGCCGTCACTTGATACCCAAATGGATTGTAATGTTGGTCCGTTAGGGCCGGACATATATTGAAGTGGGCTGGTTTGGTTTGTCCTACTTAACACAAAAAGCCCAAATTATTGGCCCATCATTTTAAGCCGAGTTTATAAGTAAATGATAACCACAAGTAATGGAAACTTTACATTTTGATGCCTTATTTGAAACGATATTGGAAAATAAAATGTTGGGAAAACGTTCATCCATGTTAGAAATAATATTATTGATGAAAAATCTCAGTTGCATATTAAGAAGATTTCATATTCAATTGTTTATTTTTTTCGTTTTGAATTTTTTTATACATTAAAATATATTTGTATATATAAGAGAATAATAGAGCAAACTAAATTATTGATTTAATTTATCCGTGTATAATCTTAAAGTTGAATTTCGAAATCCTTGAATTGACAACGAAGACGAGAGAGTTGCGCTGTTCTAGTTTTGGTATTTGATTTATTTTTTCATAAGTATTAATTGTTAGTAGCTAACTAATTCAATTAATATAAAATAATAATAATAATTAAGGGTTTAATGCACCTACTAAGCACGGAGCGTTTCTGTAGAGATAATCTTTTCACATTGCTGGTAATATTGTATTAAATTATCTGAGCCCACCACATTATCTCGTTCACTTATTTTAATTTTGTAGGTAATCTATGTTGATAGACAATGCAGATTGTTTGAGAAGTGACAATCTGAATTGCCCATGGGAGAGAGGGTAATCTAGATTGCCACTTAATTTTCTTTCCACATTCGTCCTTTAGAATTTTATTTAAATAGATGTTAAAAGTAATCAAATTAAATTAATACAATATTTTATTAATTAGTATAATAATTATTAATTACTATACTAATATTTTTATTTTTTATCATTAAATAAATTATTATTATTATTTATACTAATTTTAACAATAATATTTTTAATTAACTATAATAGATTATTAATATTAATATCAAATAATCTCTTTAATTATTAAAATATAATAAACATTTAGAATAATTATTATTAATTTTCTATTATCAGTTTTAGAAAATTATATATCACTTATAATTTTTTTTATTTTAGGATATATGTTTGTGATTCAAGTTCAAATAATTTAATTAAATTTATATAAATTTGTAACATAACTATTTAATTCAAAGATATTTTAGTAAAAAAAATGTACATTATTTATTAATTATTTTATATAAAAAATAAGATAATAAAGATTGTTAGACACATTACCTATGCATATTAAATAAGGTAATGTACATTGCCGACAATTTAATAAGTGACTATCTTTCTAATAGAGAATGTACATTGCCAGGTAATGTGTAATGACAATGTAGTGAACACAACCTTAATGCTTAGTAGGAATGTTGAGCATATCTTAACTATCCAACACGAGATCATCTTATAATAGGGAATGTACATTGCGAGTAATGTGCACAATGAAGTGAACACAACCTTAATACTTAGTAGGGATGTTGAACATATCTTAACCACCCAACACAAAATCAATGGTGGATGATCTTGTATTGGGTGGTTAAGATATGCTCAACATTCCTATTAAGTATTAAATGTTTAGTAAGTACATTAAATAATAATAATAAATATATTATTATTATTAAAAATTATATGTTAATTCGTGGCTCTATTAGACCCGAGCCCAAGGGTCCGTGTTTGGACAGAGAAACTGAATAACAGATGGAGGATTAGTACAAGGGAAATCGAGATGGACATTTTTTTAACTTTTTGAATGAGAAAGAGGATTAATTTTATTCTTTTATGGAAACTATCTAATTAGTTTTCATATCCTCCTTTTTCCATACAACAGTTTTTTTAAATATAAATAAAAATAATAATTCTATTATTCTTGTGTAAATTATAGTCTCCTTGTTCTAAA
>LTAE01000044.1:67049-112423 GCA_001647135.1 Pontederia paniculata
TCTCTCTCTCTCTCTCTCTCTCTCTCTCTCTCTCTCTCTCTCTCTCTCTCTAACATCTTTCCAGTTGATCGTTTAGTTTTGTATTTTGTAGTCTTCGAGTCGCTCCCTGGGGTGTCTGCATTTATGTTAGAGAATTCCTTCAAGAGATCCCTGTTGATGTTTGAGGTGGATCTGCTTTGGAGAAAACATCGAATTTAGCATTTCAAAAGACCTAGGAATTGCTCTCTTAGATCGATTACCTGTGTTCTGCATAGTTAAGAGTTAGCTTAAATGTCTCATGCAGTTTTATGTAATTTTAGATAAAAAAAGGTAAACTTTTGGTTTTAGAGTATATGGTACAACTTGAATTCAATAAAATTAGCATTATTGTGTGAACAAATTAACAAAGCAAAAAAATTCAAGACGAAGATCCTCCATATGGAATTCTAGGTCAGTGTTAGCTGTGAAAACAGGATCTTTAAGACTAACTATTGTAGTTTGCATTATTTATTGACTTGTTAAGTATTCGCCTTAAGTAATTCATGACAATATAATCCGTGATAATCTTTTAGAGTATCTGGTTAGCTGGAATCATTATTTTTTAGGTCATCTGATGTTCCCGAATTTTGCTGTTTTGAATGACTGAATACTTTCTATTTCCTATCTTTGAATTGGTTTTGTATTTACTCATAGTTGTTTTCCTTTTGCTTTTGTAGTGGCAACAAATGGATATCGAGTATACATTCTGGCAAATGCTTCATCTTTGCACCTCACCTAAAATTGTGTATGCATCTCTCCTTATTATGTTTAAGTTGCTGTTGATTTCTCTGCTAGAGTGTCTACTAGACAGTTGTATGTGGTACTTCAAGTATAAATATACAGCCTCTGTAGTATCCATCAATGCTGAAATTTAATTTTACATGCAGCAATTGCCAACGACACACATAATGAACCTTGCTAGATGATACATATGGTTATTCTAATGAAATTTGAAGAGGACATTTTCATTGCTCTACTGCAAGTGTTAGAATGATTTTCTTTAGATATATTGCAGCATGCATATAGTCTACATGAAATGTACATCTCTTACTCTAACAACCGGGAAGTCTGAATAACGTTTAAGATGAAGATGGGAGAAAACATGATGAAAAAATTGATGATTGGGAGTTGTCATTCGCATGATCAAAAGTCCAATCTAAAAGGATTTATTTTCAATAAGGTAACACGGATGAAGCATGAAGATATTCCCCTAATAAACATGCAGATGTTCCAAGAACCTTAGACATTTGGACCTATTTAATCCTTTATTTCTGATGAAGTATCTTATGGAAGATTGGTCTTTTTTTGCATGTGAAACTAACTCGGAGACAGCTATCAGCACACAAGGTATCATAAACGTAAGTTACCTATTCTTAATTCAGTAAGAATGATTTGACAGTGAATCTGTTTGGCTAGTTTGATAAAAGTATTACTTATTTAAACATTCTTGCTTTATCCATGTTTTATGTACAGTGTTTGAGCTCAGTCTGCTAGCAAGTACTAAACATGTATGCTTTTTTGTTCAGAAACAAAGAACCAGTGGGCACGGGATGATCCTGCTTTTGCTGTGATTTTCTGTCTCTTCTTGATAATCGCGACTTCAGCATATTGTGCTGCGTAAGTTCTTGGGATTATACATAAGATCATAGACATTTTTATAGTATTAAAATTTGTTTTACAGATTGTATGAGGTTAATTATTCAAATTTCTTAGGCTTGTTCGTGTTGTCTATTCATTATCAGTAATATTGTTCATTTGTTTAGAGATGGTATGTTCTCCAAAGTAACTTCTGAACTTTTAATATTTTAGATATGGTGCGAGTTTTGGACATGCTGTGCTCACGGTGATCTCAGTAATTGTTTTCCATTTCTTGTTAGCTGGAACGGTTTTAGCAACATTTTGTTGGTAAGGATTTGACTTCTGAGACTTTTTATTCTTGGAAAATTGAAGAATATAGTAAACATTCATGTCTAACTGCAGCTACATATTTGACCCTTTTGATTGGTGTTATATCCTTCAAGACATTGTAATAAGTTTGTTATGGCTATGAGCATGTGATGCACCTTTTTTTTTAAGGATGCTTTTGTTTAATTTGATGAGTACGTGATGTGCTGTTGGTAAAAAGTTGACAGAAAGTGGCTGCATGTTCCTATTTTATGAACAAAATCATTTACTTGAAGATTTAACTATTTAGCTATAAGATCTCTTTTTTCCTTTGTATTTGATACCTTATCATAAATGCTCATAATTAGCTACTCATGTGGCAAATCAGTCTTACATGAAACACTGCAATCATTAATGCACTTTCATTGGATTGTCGCTAAGCTGAATCACTGCAATGACTACTTATATGATTTTCCCTTTTTTCTATTTGTTCAATAGAAGTATTTGGTCACTTATCTTACACAATTTTTTATTATATTAATTGCACATAGATATATGTACAGTTAGATATTCATTTTCATTATGGTTCTAATACAGGTTTTTGACTAATGCCTACATGCGTGAGGAGGTTCCGAGCAGCCATGCGGTTGAGCAACGTGTTGAATGGTAGAACATGAACATAAAAGCATGTACATATTATAACTCTACAGATATACAATGTTCAATTATTATCTCTTAGCTACAAAACCAAAGTACGAAATGTTTTTTTTTTCTTTTTTACAAAAACCAGAGCAGACAATATATTTCTCCATTCATGTGAACACTTTTGCATTTGCATCTGCATCTGCATATTTGTGGGAAAAGGACTGATCGGCTACTGTTTAACAGTCATGCTTATTGGTAGTCCAATTATGTCGGATACAAGAAACTGCTTTTTCTTTAGGGCATTTAAAATTGCCTGCTGATTCCACTTTTCAATTTCCTATCTCAATCGAAGGTCCTTGGTTAGAAGTTGATGCAAACTATTCGTGACAGAATATTCACTTTATCAGTTTGGCTATCTCAAAAAAAAAAAAGGGGGAAAGAAACTTTGCCAGCTAGGTTAATAACCAAGATTGTGATACCTTGGTTTAACTTTTTGTACTTAGACCCTCTCTCTCTACTACTGGTACCCATACAGCTTATGCTTTTCCCTTTTGTCTCGCCTTTTTTTTTAATTTAGAGTTGTGAAGGATAATGGACTAATGTGTTTGTTCTTGTGTCCTATTATTAGGCTTTATGCTTTCGATGTGCAATGCAATTCTTTCTTCCCAACATTCATATTGCTTTATGGTATTTCTTCAAGCCATTGTTTTGATCAGAATATCCAGAAGATATTTTTTAACTGTCAATTAATGTCAGTAACATCTTCTTTCTGTCGCAGTGATACAGTATTTCTTATCACCTATCTTGGTGACACATGGTTTTTTTGCTGTGTTGGTGTCTAATTTGCTGTTTATGGTGGCCATTTCATATTATCACTATCTCAATTTCCTAGGCTATGATGGTATTGAGAACTTTTTACCCATCAATCTAATTTCATTAACATATTCATTTTATATTGTTTTACACCCATCAATTCAATTTCATTATTTATATTTAATTTATCAGCCACTATTTCTAATTTTCTGCCATTAAATTTCTGATGCAGTCCTCCCTTTCTTGGACAAAACAACCTTCTTTTTGTACCCAATTGGACTAGTTATCATCCTTTCCCCGCTCAGTAAGTTTTCTTATACTCTGCATCCTTGAGCTAACTGTAATTCATTGTTCCATTTTTTACATTAATATTGAATTTGTATGTAGTGATTCTTACTGGCTTCAATCCTACAAGATATGTTATGAACATATACTTCAGTTAGCAACTGCTTATCCAATTATAGAAGTAGCATTTGGTGTAGGATGTAAGACGACTAATCACAGGCGAGCAGAATTCCATATCAAGTAAGCAAGATTTGGTTCAATACCTTTTGTATGTGGTTGAGTAAATAGGCCTGACATCTGAGTGTTGCAGGGGCTTCTTGTGAGGTGCTCGATTTCCTAGCACTTATCACAATGATGTTCGTGCTTGAGCAGAAAAAGATGAATAGTAATGCTTCATTACTTTTGTTCAATTTTGAATCCGAGCTTGCTCTGGGTTATCATTTTTCATAGCTCATAAATGTTTTCATTGTCCTCTTCTTTTTTGGAAACTTGTATTATCTCTCATCCTTTGAGATGTTTGGCTTGTGCATAGGCTGATTTTAACAATATATCCAGCACATTGCTTCATACTTGTGCATAATCAATAAATCCAACCGCTAAAACTCGTTAAGAAAAACCGAGTTTTAAACAGGCAGCCACTTTGACGATGATGAGAGGTGAAAAAGGAATTGAGTCCACAAACTGTTTGATTGTTCTATACATCAGCTTTATTGACTGCATATTTGCTTTAGGGTTAATTGTATTTTTCTTCCCTCAGTTATAAACTTTACCTCTTAAACTTTAACAGTATCCAGTATCCACTTAAGTTCCCTCAATTTTTCAAACATTTTAATTTTATCCCAAAGGCTTAAAGTTTTTTTGTTATGCCTATTTTTTTATTCTTATTTAATTTTAACTTTTAAATTAAAAAAAATAAATGGGATCACTCCTCTCCTCACCTTATCTTCTTCACTGACCATTTGTTTTTTTTTTAATTTTTAAAGTTAACAAAATTAAATAAGAGTACAAAAGTAAATATATTATTAAAAATTTATAGAATTGAAATTAGGCAAAAGCATTTGAATACAAATGAGTAATATTAAAATTTTGCATGGAGGAAAATGTAAATAAAATATTGCTTTATACAAGTTGACATATTATCTTTTCCTGCAAACTTAAAAGCCAGAGTAAAGCTGATCAGGCAGGACGAGTTTTAGGCCTCTCACTTTGTCATTTGTAATGTGCATGAGAAAGGACACCATCTCAGCTTGGCTTGATGATGCCCAAATTTGGCTTGATTCACGAACTCCTCAAGCACGTTTCAGAATCGGAAAAACTTCGACATGCGGTACTGTGACTGAACGCAGCAATTCTAGCGAGCATACGAGACCCAGCAAATGCGAAAGGACGGTGCTTGCTGAAGCCTGCAAAACCAACATACTGTTTCACCATTGTTTAAGCTAATTTAATTAGATGTCGTGTGTGTATCTAAGGACTAGTTTGGTTTGACGTAATCGTAAATTCAAAATATAAAAAAAATGTAATTAGAAATTATGTTATGATTCCTATTTACAGTAGTTACTTTTCTGTAATTTGGATAGATGTAAATGAAATTTTGAAAAATGAATTACGTTGTTTGGTTGAAATTTATATTTTGATATAAATATTTAGATAAAATAAAATATTATTATATATTAAAAATTAATTAATTAATTAATTAAAATATAAGTACAATTTATAATTATATTTTATTTTTTACCTTTTGATATAAATGCATGTAATTGCAATTACTTGATGTAGTCAACTTTACATCACAAACACAAAATTTATATTTATCTTAATTGGAATTTCAATTAAAATTAAATATATCAAGAGATTACCAGAGAGAGAGAGAGAGAGAGAGAGAGAGAGAGAGAGAGAGAGATTACCTGCACCAAGAAGACAGAGAGAGAGAGAGAGAGATTACCTGCACCAAGAAGACATCCGATGCAACCACAGGAATCTGACCAGGAGGTATCCCCTGATAGTAAGGAACTGGTGAATTAGCAGTAAGAGCCTTGACAAATAACAATCCGACAGTTGCTTGCATGGCGACGACCGCTGCGCCCATCCCGACAAGATTTAGTACGATAACATTCTTCAAGTTTTTGACAACAGCAGCACGCGGTGGAGCCTGGAAGCCGATCGAGCCAAATAGTCAACCAACCTCAAGAGAAGCTATTCGTTCATTCATTCCAATTCAATTTGATCGGGGGGAGGTTTACCTTCGCAGGTTCGTCAACTGTTCTCCGGAGTCTTTCAGCTAAACGCATGTAGCCAAACGAACGGAAGACTGAAACAAATGCTGCTGCGACGCCGGCGGCGGCGGCGAAGAAGGCCGCTGGAAGTGGTGACTGAAACCTTAGATTGATGAGCATAGAGCAGGATAAAATAACGGAGCCGGCAACCGTGCACACAAGTTGTCCCCCAAAACCGAGACCTCCCAACTGCTTGAAGCGTCTGGAGATGCTCTCGAGCCTCTTCGCAACCTGTAGACGATATTATTGCATCGGTCTCATATGGCAAAACAATCTTAAGACCAATGATTTCTGGAAGAAACAATAAGAGACAGAAGAGACGAAGTACCTCCGCGAGCTTCGCCCTGTCGTCTGGTTCTTCGTCGGCGGTGGGAAGACTGTGAACAGTCGTTGCTTCGACAGCAATCGGAGGCCTTCGGAAGATTGGAAGGAGCGGGGAACGACGCAAGGGGAGAGATGGAGACGGCGAGAACAAGAGATTGGAGGAGGGATGAGTTGGGAAGACGGCGTGGAGGATTTCAAGGCCACCGGAGGAGCGGCCGACAGGGCGCGACGGCGTCTGCATTTTGTATGATGGC
Organism: Pontederia paniculata; assembly: GCA_001647135.1. Taxonomy (NCBI): domain Eukaryota; kingdom Viridiplantae; phylum Streptophyta; class Magnoliopsida; order Commelinales; family Pontederiaceae; genus Pontederia; species Pontederia paniculata. The sequence continues at coordinate 73,549 of LTAE01000044.1, forward strand.
TGCAGTGAATTCGTTGGGCGTTCAAAGCTCGCTTCAAAACCTCTTCGGCGTTATATTTTTTCTTTCTCGTGTGCTGAAGCTGAACAGAAACTTTCCGACCAGTTTCGAACAAGGCCACGTCATCCAAATCTAAAAGATATCATAATAAACTAAAAAAAATATGCATTTTTGGTTCTATGTTTGAAAACTTTGTAAAAAATTTCGATATTTTAGAGAAAATTATAATAAGACACTTCTTCAAAAGTGTTTTACAATCATTTTTTTTCGACGTAAATTTTTTTTAGATTTTTTAAATACGTTATAACAACAAAAGGATAAAAGAAAAAAAAAGAAAAAAAAATATATTTTCATATAAAAAATAGTGTCAAACATCTATTTGTAAAAAAAATCTTCAATAAAAAATATTACGACGTAATGATTAATTTTTTTAAAATTACTGAACATTGAAATATGCCCTAAATTGAAAAATTATGCATCAAGAAGTATAGCTGGAAAATGCAAACAACAAAATAAGGCAAAAAAAGATACATAATGGTTCTTAGCAGGTGTAATGAGTAATGACCACATAACCCCTCAAAAAGAGTAGTGGCCACACAATCATTAATCTTTTATTTCCAATTTTATCATATGCCTTCGAAGAGACAACTGATTGATCTTCTATTCTTACATATATAATACATCTGTTCAAGTTGATATATAGAGGTTCTATCACAGAACTGTGATATAAGTCCAATAAAATCAAGTAAACCAAAAAGATCACCAAGGTGAATTCATGCCATTATATACTTGATCTGATAAATGACACTACCTCACAAGAACAGTGCATAGTTGAATTAGAACTTATCACAGGTGAACAGAACAGTTTCATCTAGGGTTAGTACCTACTTATTAGTAACTCATACAAAGACATATGCAAGATGCCTTTGGATGACCCACACTGATGGATACATCCTCACCATCTCTCGGACAAGAGGGTGTTGGAACTGGTTCCTCTTGTCATACTGGAATGAGTTAATCAATTAAAATACTGAAGCAAAAGCCAGAAAACGCCAATAATTTTAGATATGATAGAGATCGTTAAACCAGGGGATTATAAAATTTGATCACTAAGTAAAGGAGGCTGTGATTCATTGTTATCTACAAGCCACAAAAGCTGTTGCACAAGTATAATGTAGGAAAAATATCCGGTACCTCTTTAATCCCAGTACATTGACAAGAGAATCAAAACCAAACAATTCAAGTTTTGATTCCTTCTGAGAATTGGCAAGAAATTGCTGTGTGCCAGAAGGCCCCCCTCTCGCATTAGTAGTGTCATCTGACTGAACCAGCATGCTAAGTTTCCTACAGTAAGCATAAAAAAATGAAATTCCATCTGAAGTAGAAAGAGAAGGAAATGAAATTTAAATTAATCATTCAGGAAATTTTCCGTCTGGTGTTAGCACCTAATAAACATTGCAACATTTTTTTTTTCAATTGTATCTCTGACAATCATATGAGAACATAAGGAAGCATATCACTAGACCATGTGAAAAGTAGGGAAAGAGGACTGTGGTTGGAGGAAATTGGCAAATGCTTCTAAGAGATCACTGCTATAGAAGTGGTTTAGTGCTCAACTTTTCTGGAGTTCCAACTAGAATTTGAAGATTAGATCAAGTTATCAGTTGCTATTTCTTTAAAATTATTGGCACAGCAACTATAGTTACTTCCATCCCTATTCCTCTTTGAACATTTTAAGGTATGATGGATGGTCATATTACATGGTTGTATCAGATATATGAATGAAGAAACGAAACTTCCACTTCATCAAGAAGGTTTTAGATGCAAAACATAACCATAAAACTAGAATTCCGAAAGGACATTCCAAAGCATCATTCTACAATGGATAGCAGAAACCTGCTTCAAGAATATACACGTTCAAATGGAAAAGGAATTGAATTCAATATAATTCACCAACTCTAAAGGGATTTATGAAGGAGATTCATAATCCATGGAAGACATGTGGAGAACGGATTCTGTCATGTGAAACAACTGCTTTTATTTCTACACTTTAACTAACGCTCTCATTTTCTTTACCTTCTAAAAAGTACTAGTGTTAGTTAAAATTTTCATTAGGAGTTGCATCCATCACAATTAGATGCCTGATCCGAGGAATTAATAGCGTGAAAAAAAAATACAAGTCTTACTACTCAACTCTGGCATCAAAATAATACAATTGTTTAACCAAATTAGTTGACACATATGATAAGCGAGTCTGTATTCTAAAGGATGACATGAGCTTTAGTCTAAGTTCTATCTTTGAAATCGTCAATTTGATCAATGTTATAAACTATTTTCGCTCTTGTCCGAACATCGGATTAGCTAGATGCTAATAGTAGCTCTGGATACAATGGATTAATCTTCGGAAAAAAATGTAATATAATTGTTTCAAGATCTAAGTCACCGAATTTTTTTTTGCAAAATCACTAATCCTACATTGAATGACTATTCAATTTATTTAGTATAGTTACAGATCGGAGACAATGTCCGACCTACACGCCATCATGATACCCAGTTCAGACGGAAGAATAACGACTAGTTCAAATCAAACCAAAAGATCGGTAAAAATAAAATAAAATTACGCCTAGGCTTTGGGAACGTTCTGCATTGATCAATAACCTCAACTCACCTCATTTTACAAGATCCTACGCCAAGGAATGAAGAGTGACACACCACTCGTCGGGTGGCAAGCCGTTGCTGGTGAGCACGGAAACACGTAGAGAAGAGAAAAGAAACGTACGCTTTGAAGCTTTCCATGGCGGTCGAGACGGCGAAGGAAGCACCGGAGGCGAAGGACGCCGGAAATAGAGATCGGGAAGGGAGTAGAGAGGGCGGAGAGCGGCCAAGGAAGTCCGGGACGAGAGAGAGAGAGGAGAGAGAGAGAGAGAGAGAGAGAGAGGAGCGCAAAAGGACGATGGAAGTCGCGGTTAAAAATAGAAGTTTCCTTCTTTTTTTCTTTTGTTGCCTCGTTTCTTTTTAAATCCGTCAAGAGTGGATTGGGCCGTTGTCACTGTTGGGCTTTCGTCTCGTACCACAATAACAAATAATTGTAGTTTTGGTAGGAAAAAATGATATCCTCATTTTAAGAGATGACTAAAAAAATTGAAAAAAACATGAAAATTTAGATTTTGAAAAATATGAGTATATTAAATTATATATATATATATATATATATATAATAATGATAATAAACCGTATAATATGTAATTGTTGTCACGATCAGTAAAGTTTCTCTCAAAAAATTAATTTGAAAAAATCAACATGATAAATATAAGAATATTTTTATAGATAAAATTATCAATCCATATCACATGTATCTTTGAATTTCACATTATATCCCATGATACATATACGTAAAATAATTAAGTTATATTTTTTTAGCATAAATCATAAAGTGAAAATACATTATTTTTAGAAAACTGTTTTTCTTGATTTTTTTAACTTATTTTTTCATCAAATTAAGTGAAAAATTATAGAGAAGGCTATGGTAAAAGACTTGCAAGAGTGCGTCCAAACAATCATGTGGATTGTAGTTCTTTTACTTCACAATTATCATAGGTGACTTGAAAGTTTTATTTTGTAAAAAAAAAGAATATTCTAAGGGCCATTTTGATTCTTTTTGTATTGATAAATGGAAAAGTTATTATTACACCGTCTTTTGTTATGATTTTTTAAGTAAATTGGATAAAATAATTTCACTCGCGCAATTATCCAAATTAGATTGAGGCCATTTTTTTATCATGGTTAATGATTTATCATTCTTAATCTGATATTTGGATGAGAGTGAAGAAATGAACAGTCAAATAATTGCAAATAAGATTGTCAATATTGCTATCATAATCAAAAGAGTTTGAGGATGGATAAATGTAGGATCGAATAAAAAAATATAAAAAATTGCATATTTAAAAAAATATTATATAAAACAATAATTTAATAAAATCTTTATAAGATAATCACATGACATAAAAAATGTGACATTGATTTATGCTCAATATTTTATCGCTCAGTTTTGATAAAAAGATAACCATAAACTAATATTGGACCATTGATATTAGAGTTGATTTGAGTAAAAATGATAAATTATAGTTTTGGTTCGAAAATAATATTGTTTTAGAAACAAATATGCTATCCTCATTTTTAAGAGATAACTAAAAAGATTAAAAAACACGAAAATTTAGATTTTGAAAAAAAGGAGTATATTAAATTAAAAGTATATATAATAATGATAATAAACCGTATAATATGTAATTGTTGTCACGATTAGTAAAGTTTTTTTCTCAAAAGAAAAATGGAAAATTAACATGAAAAAGATCAGAATATTTTTATGGATAAAGTTACCAATCCATATCACATGTATCTTTGACTTTCACATTATATCCCATGATACACATACGCATAAAATAATTAAGTTATATTTTTTAGCATAAATGATAAAGTGAAAATACATTGTTGTTAGAAAATTGTTTTTCTTGATTTTTTAACTTGTTGTTTCATCAAATTATGTGAAAAATTATAGAAAGGACTATGGTAAGCAATCATGTGGATTGTAGTTCTTTTACTTCACAATTATCATAGGTGACTTGAAAGTTTTATTATGTAAAAAAAAAGAACCATTTTGATTCTTTTTGTATTGATAAATGGAAAAGTTATTATTACACCATCTTTTGTTATGATTTTATTAAGTAAATTGGATAAAATAATTTCACTCGTGCAATTATCCAAATTAGATTGAGTGCATTTTTTTTATCATGGTCAATGATTTATCGTTCTTAATCTGATATTTGGATGAGAGTGAAGAAATGAACAGTCAAACTATTGCAAATAAGATTGTCAATATTGCTATCATTATCAAAAAGAGTTTGAGGATGGATAAATGTAGGATCGAATAAAAAAACTATAAAAATTACATATTTAAAAAATTATTATATAAAATAATATTTTAATAAAACCTTTGTAAGATAATCACATGACATGAAAAATATGATATTGAAATGAAAGTATGATATTGATTTATGCTCAATATTTTATCACTCAGTTTTGATAAAAGATAACCATAAAATAATATTGGACCATTGATATTAGAGTTGATTTGAGTAAAAATGATAGAAAAATAAATTTGGAAAAATGAATCTGCTCGAGTGTTGTTATTGCTATTGTAGAACAAATCTTGATTGAGATTTAGAAAATATTTTGCGGTTCCCTAAGTAAGCTTGAAATTCGATGATTACAATGAGCTAAATCTAGATCTTGACAATTTTAACTTTAAAAATTAAATTTGACATTACTAATTCTCCAAATCTTTTGCCCTGAAATTGCTAACCATACGAGAGCCAAGTGGATCAATGGCTTTGATTGGGTTGATTAAACCCTGTTGTCCAGGTTCTATAATAAAATCTTCATTTATATTCTATGTAATCAAACATTAATGTTTGATCTTGGATGTTTCAAGTGAACTTGCCAAATTAGGTAGATCGGCGGATGCTGATATTTTTTGAGAAACAAGTCCTCCTCTGAGCCTTGAAGAGCTTTTGTATTTGGACTATCACGGCTCTGCCGTCTCCTGATTAATCTATGAATCCTTTCTCTAAAAAAAAATGTGTTCAAGGCTAGCATATATTCCTATCCTGATCAATTGGGGTGTTTGGACAAAACATTTTAATCACTTACTATCTTCCTTCTGCAGCAATTGAAAGTACTTTCACCCGCCCAGGCATCTTTGATGGTAGCCTTCCAGTTTCTCTGGCTGAAGATGTTACCGGACTTTGCCCTGCACAATTTTGGTTAAAGTTGCAGGTAAAGCCTTCATTATGTTGATCAACTGCTTTCTTTTTCTTTTTTGTATGAGAAGCTCGCCCTGCACAATTTTGGTTGAATTTGCAGGTAAAGCCTTTTTGTTGATTTATGTATGAGTAGCTCAGCTCGTTTATTAACCTTTGTTTGTCAACTTGTTGCAGTATGACATTTTTCCAGCTCTGATTTTAAGTAGCCAGAGATGCTGCCAAATGGACAAGTTGATGCTAGTACTATTGCACATTCTTGAACATTATGTTTATTTTGTTTTGATCTGTGCAGATTGCTTTGCACACAACAAGGTTGGCAGTGTTCCTTCCAAAGGTGAATTCAGTTGTTTCTACTCAGTTCAGTTCACTGTCATCATGTTTCTTTTTTACTTTCGGTTTGCACACCATGTATGGCAAATATGTTCTTTTCTGACATCTTTTTCTTCATGCAGGGAGACCACTAGTGATTACTCACAATGGTGCTAGTGGAGTTTATGCTGGATGCACAGATATCGCATACGAAAAGGCAGTAGAGGATGGAGCTGACATCCTTGACTGCTCTGTTCAGATGTCAAAAGATGGAGTTGCATTTTGCTTGGATTCAGCAGATCTCTTGGGTGACACAAATGCAGTAATTTCCTTCATGTCCCAGGCAACCATGGTTCCTGAGATACAGCAGAACAATGGAATCTTCTCGTTCGATCTCACTTGGAGTGAGATCCAAAGCTTGAAACGTAGGTGACCTACACATTTTACTGATAGAACAGTCAAATTGCATTAACTTCTTCTTCTTTTTTTCAGATAGCACAAATGACTAAGTTTATGAGGAATCACATATTCTCCAATTCTGTGATCTCTTTCATCTTAACATTGTTGTTACTTTCTCTCTCAAGCTGAGCTAAATCCTGCAGCAAAGCATCAGGGCAGCTTTATGACACTTGCTGACTTCCTGAACTTTGCAAAGAATAGCACAATCTCTGGAATCTTAATTAACATTGAGGTAGGTCTGTGCTTTCCCTCTAATTGCTGACATTATATGGCCCATTTAATGGGTCAGAGAAAGAAATAACTCACTTTCTTTAAGCCTTAAGTTGTCCTAATCACAAGTCCTCTTGCTGTCTTGCAGAACGCAGCTTATCTCGCAAAGAAAGGTCTTGGCATAGTTGATGCAGTATCCAGTGCCTTGGTGAAGGCCAGCTACGACAAACAGACTACTCAGCAAGTGTTCGTCCAATCCGACGATACCGGCGTGCTCTCTGCGCTTAAACATTTCGGCTACAAGCGAGTTCTGATCATTAAGGAATCCATCAGCGATGCTCCAAAGCCAACAGTGGACAAGATCAAACAATTTGCAGATGCCGTCAACCTTCCAAGATCATCCCTTGTTGCATGCAGCAAACATCTCCGTTTTCGTTTCGGTGCTGCGGAATGAGTTCGCAGCAATAGCATTCGATTACTTTTCGGACCCCTTAATAAAGATGTCTACCTATGTCGGAGATCTTGAAGTGGACGGCATTGTAACTGAATACCCTGCCACTGCAGTTGCTTACTTCAGTAAGTATCACAAATTCTAAAGATCTCTAAACCATGAGAAGCTTGTGATAGCAGTGCACAACACCAGCCATAAAAACAAGGCTGTGCCAATCTAATCAACTGACTCAAAATATGTTGCAGGGAGTCCATGCTCTGACATGAATGCAAAGCTGCCATACACAATCTTGCCAATAGAACCGGGCAATCTGCTGAGTCTGGCTCCACCTGACGCCCTGCCTCCAGTTCAACCTCCTGCGCCTGCTCTCGAAGCCGCTGACGTTGTTGACACACCACAGCCTCCGGTGGCCGATCTCTCCGACAACGAGGAGATTTCACCTGCAAACTCTCCCCCAGCAAGTGACCAAAGAAGAAACACTGCGCATGCTGCTGTATATCTGTTGATGGCTATGCTAAGTTTCCTTTGTTTTGGCTATCATTGAGTTGAGTGAATTCTCGCTTTGAACACGCAACAATCAACAGTAAATATTTTCTGTCAATACTTGAATTAATGTACTATAATACTGAACAAATTCTGTCCAATAATCCTAAGCCTAGGTGTTTTAGACTCACAGGTTCAAAAAACACTTGGTTTGTCCCGTAAATAAAATGCCAGTGTTCAAGAATGAAATGCAAAATTCATCTGATCCGAAAAATTGCACTGTAAAGTGCAAATCACTATTGGAAAATATATAGTAACATTGACACTGAATTTGAACAGTCAAAGAGAAAAGTTGTGCTTTCTCAAAACAAAACGACCTCCCAAGAAACAAATGCTAGTACTATCTCTAGGAATTAGGAAAATTGCATGCCTTAGACATTCTTATAATTTAAGGAAAACAAACTCTTCAATTGCTGGTATGTCTCCAATGTTCTTGAGAGCTGCTTCAGATGGCTCATCATCAACCCCAATGGCCATGACGGCATGCTTCCGAGGAGCAATCCTTCCGACGCTCATGAAACTCACGTTCACATTCTGGTCACCCAAAATGCTCCCAACTGTCCCTATCATACCCGGCTGGTCTACCTGCCTGCAAAGGATCAGGCTTCCTTCCATGCTAGCGTCCACTTGAAATGATCCAATCTTGGTAAGGTGGGATATTCCTTCAGCCACTCTGCCTTCAACAGTTATGTTCCCGCTTTCTGATTCTGCAGTAGCGAATTTGGATTCCACATTTGCAATCTGAACTTGTATTGACTCCAGAGGGGCCTCTGGCGAACCATCCAACAAGATCCTCTCTTCTGTGATGCGGATTCCCCTCTGTTTAGCCATGTAATCAGCATTGACAAGATTCACAAACACACTTGATATGGGCTCAATGAGCCCTTTGGTGATCATTGCACGAAGCAATCTAGTGTCGAGATCGTCACTCGTTCTTGATGAAGCATAGGTCACCTTAATTGATTTGACACCACTGCCTCCAGCCACTAGTTGCACAGCTAATCTTCCAAGCTTTTCAGCTAGCACCACAAAGGGTGCAAGTTCTGACAATACCTAGAAAAAGGACAGAAGAAGAAACAATATTACAACGATTTCATAATGCACTTATGCATGTGTAACTAGGATGTAGCTGAGTCTAAACACTAAATCATATATCTGCAACAAGCAAAAAGAGTGCCTATTCGTGACCTTGATTAAAGGTGAGTGAATAGACACTAGGAGCTTCAACCTTCTATCAAAATAATAAACTTGTGTGGCTAATAAAGCACAGTCTGTGAAAACCTAGGATGCAAAATTGTAAGCTTGTCTCCATCTGCAAACTAGTTATCTATATTGTCTAACACTGTGTCTCAATATACAATTCACTCGAATGATAATTATGCTAACATGTTTTTTTTTAAATTAGAAATAGAAGAAACTAAATATTTATTTACTTGTTCTATCAAAGAACTAGCTTGCAGAAAGAAGTTTAAAGAAAGCTTAAGATACCGTAGGAGGAACCATTGGTGCATTTACGGCAGTCGAAGCAAGCTCTCCTTTTAGAGCACCTATTACAGCTTCTGCTATTTCAATTGCCACTTCTTCCTGGATATTTGTAGAAGAATATTAGAAGCCTTCGAGGGCTTAAACGTTTTCATCTGCAGATGGTGGTGCTGCTGTGATGAAATCAGTTAATTTCTAATACCTGTGCCTCAACTGTGCTGGCACCAAGATGTGGTGTTGCTGTGACTTTCTCATGCTGCACCAACTTGTCATCTGCAGATGGTGGTTCTTTTGTAAAGACATCAAGAGCAGCCTGTTTTGGCCAGAAATGAGAAGGAAGATATTAATGAGATTGAATAACATTTCGATGCTTTGCATAAGAACTAAAAATAATATTAAAACAAGAGAAACCTGAGCAACAAGTCCAGAATCCAGTGCCCTCACTAGAGCATCTTCATCGATCACACCACCACGAGCAACATTAACAATTCTTACTCCTTTCTTCATCTTTGCAAATGCTTCATCATTAAGTATTTTGTTTGTTGAAGGTGTAAGAGGCATGTGCAATGAAATAAAATCTGCATTTGCCAAAGCTTCATCAAATGATACCAGCTCCACTCCCATTGCATGGGCACGATCAGCAGCAGCGTATGGGTCATGTGCAATGACATGCATTCCCAGACCTTTTGCACGTCGTGCAACCTCAGATCCAACTTTTCCAAAACCCATTATTGCAAGTGTTTTACCAACAAGTGATACACCAACATACTTGTTACGTTCCCATTTACCTGACACAAAAAGCAGGAAATGTGAGTATAGTACAGGAGGGGATGTTCCATTTTATGATCACTGCATGCTCTTCTGGATGATATATGTAGAAGACAATTGATTCTTAAATAAGACGTCATGCCAGAAGAAGTGGATTTGACAGTGAGAAGGATCTTACTACTGAAGATACATGTGTACTTTATGAACATATATTATTCCCTATGCGATTCATTGCACCCAAAACCAGCATTCATGGGTGTGACCAACTTCTAAACAGGAATATATCCACCATACTTGTAAGAACTTGTGAAATCTTAGCAAAAAAAGAACAAGATTACATACTTGTATAATAGTCTTTATATCTCGTAATGAAATTTCATTATGCAGTTATCCTAACTCCTAAGTGTTTGTCAGAATTCAAATAAGCATACCTATTGTGTAAGTACAATGACTCGGTCAGTTAGGTATATCTGGATCAAGCATGACAAAAACATCGATCTAGCTGAGGGAGTGTATAGTGAACTAGCCAATTAATGGTGAAAGCTACAAGCAAAATATGCAAGATGCACCTTAACTGGATCCTTTTATTCATCTCAAACTATCAATTAAATGTGCTTCTGTATCAACAGAGAAATGTAAATGATTCAACAACAAAAGATCATTTGAAAACAGATCTGTTAGCCTTCAAATCACATATAGGGTATACTAAGGCATCCCATATTATAACATCTCAAAAGATTGAACAAGTGCATGGCACAGGGACCTTATGCCAATAATTACTAGAGAAGTAGCATCTATGAACTTTAGAAAGCCCAAGAAGATGATAATTTGAGAAATAAAATGACCATGAACCAATTGACAAAGTCCATAGGTCCTGTTGAGCTGATTGTCGGGGATATGGGTACTTTAAGTACAGCCAGAACTCCATGGGATCCACTAAGGAATCCGATATGAAGATTGACCGACTTGGTTACGAGAAAAAAAGAAGAAGCAAAGCTTATTCAAATCTTAATAACTGTTGAGAATGATTGCACTTGCATCATTGATTTACAGAGGATTAGTATCTTTTTGTTTCCATGAAGGATGAGAAAAAGTTGAGCATCTGCGATTCTTAATAATCATATTTGTTCATTTTATCTGATAGGATCCATTGTTCCAAATGCAGCATGACATTTCAAAGGATGTGATATGGTTCAGACAAAAAAGTAGGCAGTTTTGACAAAAGCCAACATCTTTGTACCGCAGCAATGTAATGATTCCGGAATCAATGAGAAAAACCAAATTAATGACGTTAAAAGATACCAGATTTCATAGACACATCAGATCGCGCAACGTTACGAGCCATGGCAGTGAGGAGGGCGATCCCGTGCTCGGCGGCGGCGACCGTGTTGGCGGTGGGGGCGTTCACGACGAGGCAGCCGTGCTCAGTGGCGGCGGCGAGGTCGACGTTGTCGATCCCGACTCCAGCGCGCCCAACGACCTTGAGCTTACCGCCGGCGGCTTCGAAGACCTCGCGGTTAACCTTGGTGCCACTGCGCACGATAATGGCGTCGCAGGTGGCGATCTTGGCCCGGAGCTCCTCAGGGGTGAGGTTGTAGGAGCAGTCGACATCAGCGAAACCCTTCAGAAGATCGAGACCCGCCGCGCCGAGCTTCTCCGCCACCAGAATGGTGGGCTTTCCGTCCGCCCCGGTGGCCGCTGCCACTACGAGTCGGCCACGAGGGCGGCGGAGGGCGGAGGGGGAGGGGAGGCGGAGGAGGCGGCCGGAGGAGGTGGCGAAGAGGCGGGTGGTGGTGGGGGCGACGGCGGCGGGCGTAGCGACGTTGGTGGTGATGGCCGCCATGGTTTGGGTTTTGGCTTTTGGAGATCTCGCGATCGCTTTTGCGGCGTTTGGTTTCCATTTCTCCTGAATTTATAGCAAATCTTGTCTGGGATCTTGTGGTCATGCGGGACCCATCAATCTTTAGGGATGTTGATACGACAGAGGAGAGAGAGAGAGAGAGAGAGAAGAGAGCATTATAATTAATGGTTAATGTCCTGAAATAAAAGAATAAGATTAAAAAAAATATAATTGTCATTGTTCCTAGAGGCTTTGATTTCCCTTTGAATTGTTCAAATTTTTATTTTCTTTCAATTATGGACTCGTCAAAAGAATACTTCCGCATGGTGAAGTGGAGTCACTACATCAGTGATCCTTTGCCTCGTTCCATTTAAGCTTTAACTTTGCTAACTATAAATTTAATCAGTTATAAATTTATAATAAAATTTGGAAAATAAGTCATATGTCCTCCTAATGTTAATCATCTTCTTTTATTTTAAATTAGTTGGATTGTTGATGTATGATTCAGTTAAAAGTATTGATACAAATATTTATAATCAAGAATGAACACAAGAAGAAAAATTAGGGGATCAAAATATATAATAATAAATTAAAAAATATAAAGAGTCGAGATTTAAATTCTAAATTTCTAAATATTAATCAAAATTATTTATTAATTATATCAATTAAATAATTATAATAATTTATTATTTTACTTATTGACTATAATTATTAGTATATATATTTTATATATCGAAAAGTCGAGGAGGAAGGAGGAGGGCAGAAGCGAAATATATGTGGATCCATCCCTGTTTATAACTAAAAGTTCTTAAGATATATATATATATATTATTTATTTTATAAGGTTGAATATAAGTTTATGTTTTGAATTTACAACTAGAGTTTATCGAACATAAAACGAATCTTCGTAAACTTTCAAGTTCGAAAATAAAAAAGAGTATGCTATGTAATTATATGTTACACAATATGTATTGCACTATATTAACCACTAAATTTTATTTTAAACAATTATATCTAATTTATGATTACTTTACTTGATATATTAGTCATTGAATTTCACTCAATGAACTGAATTTTAAACTTTTATTTTATTATTTATTCATTCAACAGGTTGTATGTAAAGCAACATAAAAATCTTGATATTACCACTAAATAAAAAAAATGAATAGTTATATGAAAAAATATCATAAAATAATGAAATTTTAGTTAACGGTTGAAATAATAAAATTATGTTATAACACACACATGACACATGGAGTCATGAGGGCAAACATTAATGGAAACTACTTTACTTCACCATTTTGGTTACAATTCTACAACACGCTGAAAAAAAAAAAAATAGAAAGCCATTGACTTGTGGCTCCTCCATCGATGAATTAAGAGCAAGTTAATAAGTGGATGCTGTAGAGCAAGAGCAGCTGCTGGATGGCAATTTGTCGAGCACTTGCACTGCGTCCTTCATGGGCGGCCGCTTCTGCGGCGCCGTCGCACAGCACGCAAAGCCCAGCTTGAAGCAGCTTAGCAGCGCGTCCTCCTTGCCCTCGACCTCCCCGCGCATCGCCGGGTCGGCCATGCGCAGGACCCTGTTCCTCTCCTCCGCCAGGAACCCGGCGTTCCACTGGCAGAGCTCCACCTCCGAGAACACCCTCCCGGCCAGCAGCTCGAGCAGCACCATCCCGAACGCGTACACGTCCCACTTGGCGTTGGGCTTGAGGTTCTTAAGGCACTCCGGCGCCAGGTACGGGGGAGGCGCCGCCGCCGCCGCCGAGGTCGACGCGGATCCGCAGGGACTCGCGCCGGCAATCGGCGAGAGATCCGGCAGGCTGTTCGACGATTGCACAGACCGCTTGCTCCCGAACTGCCGGGCGGATGTGCCGAGTTTGTGGCTGCCGTCGACGGACATCAGGCGTTCCAAGCCGAAGTCGCCGATCTTTGGCTCCATATCCGCGTCCAGCAAGATGTTGCTTGGTTTCACATTGCCGTGGATGCTCTTCTTGTCATGGAGGTAGGCGAGGGCCCTCGCAACGCCTCGCGCTATTCGAAGGCGCGCGTCCCAGGTGAGGTGAAACGGCGACGACCCGAGCTTCTCTGGAAGCAATGAAGCGCAAACCTCTTTAGTATCAATGCCGCGCCCAAATCGTTTGCCAAAATGCCACAGAGACGAGAAGAGGGGGAAGACTTACTAGTGAATGAGAGGTTCGCGAGGCTGCCATTGGAGGCGTAGTCGTGGATGACAAGCTTCTCGTCAGGTCCCCAGTAGAATCCTCGGAGGCGTAGGAGGTTTGGGTGCCGGAACTTGGCGATCACGCGGACCTGTGCGTCGAAGTCCTTGAGCTTGTTGAGGATGCTGCTCTCGCCTATACGACGGACGGCCAGCGCCGAGCCGTCTGCGAGGACGGCCTTGTATACAATGCTTGATCCGCTGGCACCGAGTATGTACGCCGAGGCCTTGAGCAGCGTCTCCATCTCCAGTTCGCTGTCGCCGTCGACCGTGACGAGCGTGGCCGCACCTTGTTGCTGCTTCTGCTGGGCGCCAGGTTTGCCTCCCTCCCCCTGCTTGAAGCCCACCCGCCCTCCTCCTTCCGTGTCCGTTTCGGAGGATGCCGATGTGTCCTCGGTGTCGTCCCCGTCGCCGGCTTTCTTCCTCAAACAGCACGATAGCGCGCCAATGGCGCCTTTGGATTCAGGAGATATTGGCGGCGGCAGTGCCCTGTTCAACCCAATGCTTCCTGTTTCGTTCTTAAAATGGTTCTGGTGCACTTGCCGTTCTTGTTGTTGTTGCTGCTGCTTCTCTCTCTTCTTCTTCTTCATCACCTGGTATACGTAGAGGAACACCATGAGAAGGACTGCTATGCCGGCCACGTCTCCGACGGTGATCGCGATGACGACAGCCGGTCGTAGGCCGCTTCGCCCGGAGGAACTCTGTCCGCCGTTAGTCGACGAAGCGTCTGCGTCCTTGGGTATCGCCGCAAACGCCGGAGGCGACTTCGTCGTTGGCTGTGTCGTCGTGGACGAGTTCGGAGGATCAGAGAGGGTCGAAGGGATCGAGCACAGGTTCCTCAGGGGCTTCCCGCAGAGATCCGGGTTCCCGGCGAAGGCCGCCGGCGACTGAACGGCGAGAGCCCCAATCTTGGGGATCTCTCCGTTGAGGTTGTTGAACGAGAAGTCCACTGTGGCGTTGACCGGAATCCCTGTTCCTAACTCCAGAGGGATCTCGCCGGAGATACGGTTGTAAGACAAGTTCAGGTACTGCAGACTCTGGCCTGCAAGATTCAGGGGGAGGGAGCCATTGACGAGGTTGGAACTTAGATCCAAGTACTCCAACAGCTCGAACGAGCCGCCGGGCAGCTCCCCGGAGAGGTAATTGCTGGCAAGGGACACGACCGTGAGGTTGGGTAGCAGCATGAGATTGCTCGGCACTCTCCCGGTCAATGCGTTGTTTGAGAGGTTCAGCGACTGCAGGCCATTCATGCGCCCGTCGAGCTCCGGGAGTTCGCCTGAGATCTCGTTGTTTGCTAACGAGAGGACGCGGAGCTCGGACGAGTTGAAGAGCGACGCCGGGAGCGTGCCATTGAGCACGTTGCCGGAGAGGTCGAGGTGTCGGAGGTGTTCGACTAGGCCGAGCTCGGTAGGGATGGAGCCCAAGAGCTGGGAATTGGGGAGCACCAAACTGATCACACTGGAAGTAGTGACCGAAGACTGCACAGTGCCATCGGCGCCACTACTAGCAGTAGTCCAATTGAGGGTGGCGGCCTCGGGGAAGCCCGTGCACACGACCCCGTTCCACGCGCACGGCGTGGCGTCGTCGTAATTCCAGTCTCCGAGCGCTGCCAGGGGGTCGCTAAGCACGGAGTACTTGAACTTGAGCAGCAACACTCCATCTTGGCTCAGACTCGACGCTGGACCTGCAAAGATGACTACTAAAGCCAGCAACAGAGGAGGAAGAAGCAACACAGCAGTAACACCAGTAGCCTCCCTCTTGGAGTGGAGTCTACTGCTCTGGAAGCTCATGCTGGTAGTGCTCTGGAACAAACCATGTCTGAGTTGCTGAAAGGAGGAGATGGAGGAGGAGAAGTAGAAGGGAAAGCGTGAGAAAGATTGTGGTGTGGTTAGGAAATACCTGCAGCCTTTCGGCTTTTGGTTTAACAAGGGGAGTTGTTCTGAATGAAAACTTTTGCAGCACAAAAAAGAGTTTTTTAGCTGTGGTAGGCAGCAAAAGAGTGGGGGAAAAGAGAGGAGATAGAAAATTTCCCAATGTGGAGTCTTCCAGTTGAGGAGTGGTGCATGTGAATGAGATGTGGATCGAAGGAAAAGGAGGGATTGATGGAATCAAGCTGCTGGAAACCCATTTGAAAACAAAAAAGGGGAGCAGTGCACATAGCTCACCGAAAAGGACTTCCTTCTTCACCCTCTGCAATTAACATTTAACCTCGGAGAAAGTAACGAACAGAGGGGAACAATTAAAAAACAAACAAGGACACTCCATGCACCTCCTCTGTTTATTCTACTGACTGACTTGTGCTTGGGGCTATCTGGTCAGGGCGCCTTGTTTGTTCCAAGAGCCTAAGTAAGTTTCAACAGATCAGGTAAGAAATGCAAAATTTGTGACTCTACTTTCGGAAGAAAAAACATTTGATGACCAACCGGGGTCGGGATGAAGTGGTTAGCTGCTCCTCCCCGCTTAAGCAGAGGTCTTGAGTTCGAGCCCCCTGTGAATGCAGAAAATCTCCGTTGGAAGTCTCACCTATCATAGCCAAACATGCAACCCGAGACGACACCAGATTGGTCGGACTCGATGGTGGGCCGAGACTTCAACCTGTGGCCAGTGCGCATAACTGTTATCGTCGCGTGGGTTGGGAAAACGGTGCCGCTTCCCGGACACTGGGTGGCAATCGAAAAAAAATTTGATGGAGAATCTCATTTTTCGATTATAAATTATAAAGGGAAATTTATAGAAGAAAAAATATTAAAACTAAAAGGATATATAAGTTGCACCGAAGAAGAAAATGGAACTCAAAATATTTTGATTCACAAGTTGAGAGGTCTGATTAGGTTTCATGGCAAAAGCAAATGAAACTAGGGCTTATTTTGACTTGATGTAATTTAAAATTCGGAATATAAATGGTGGTACATGAAAAGCCTTTACAAAATTGTCTTTGCAGCCAACGCCCCTAGATCAAGGTGGTGTAACAAAATAGTTTCTTTAAAGAGAGGGAGAATGTAATGTTGTGCCAATAATGAGGGGCTGAGGCTGTTGTGAGAGCAATAGTTGGAAGATCTGTTCACGTTCTCAATGTTTTCTTTATTCTCTTTCATTTGTGAATTGCAACATGGATTGAAGAAAGATTGCGAGGACCACGCATGAGACTTTTGGCATCATTTATTCGTTGAAGGAAGAGAGTTGCTCAATGATGGGAATACTTTGGGGATGATACCCTTGCTGGATTGAGGCCTTTATACATGTCATTTTACAGTTTTTTGTCTGCACAAGGGTTCTCTTCTCTGTGACTAGTGGAGATTGGATAATGTAGATATGTTAGCCAATTTTTTTGGTATTAATTTGGTACCAAGCAACTGTTCATCATCATTTGTCAAAGTTAATTACACAAAACACTCAATGATGATAGAATCATTGAAGGGCAAAAATAGTACGTGCACCCCACATTTGGATGTAGAATTTGGACAAATATTGCGGTCCTAATATCTTTTGCTGCTAGAAACAACCATATCCCTATCTACTGTTTACACAGGGATTTCAGCTCTTCTGCTGCAAGGAGTAGGGCCTCCACACCTACATGAAGAAATGAGCATCATCTTCTACAGCAAGGAGTTTATCCTCCACTAGATGTTCAAAGTGCTTGGGTAAGTAAGTAAAGCCGCAACTATCTTTTGCTCCTCACAACAGTCCTTTACAGAGAACAACAGTATCTGCAACATTTCACCCGTCTTTCAACTAACAATTTGCACCCCCCTTAATAATTGGATACGACAGAAGGGAAGCTCTTTGTTTTAACTTTTTATGCCATGATTCATACATCTTTCAATCTGCGGAAAGTTCACCTCAGTTTTCTTTTTTTTTTACTTTTCGCTTTTCAGTCTTATATGCTAAAGAATTGGGTGTGACTTCTTGACAAGGACAAATTGCACATTAAGAAAGTTTATCCTCGACTCTGTATATAGTGCAATATATGATGCTCACACATCAAAAGCACGTAAGTACTAATTAAATTCGGTTGGCACATATAATTAGTATATTTGTGTTTCGAGTTGAGAAACCGAGAGTTAATAATCCCGAGTTCGAGTTTTAGAGTCGTCAATTTGATTAGAGGGATATCGTTCTATTTTTTATCTCGATTTCAGATTAGTCAGATGTTAATAACTTTGAAAACCGGGGCACAAGCGGGTACCAAAAAAGTAAGTAACAAAAGATTAATTAGAATGAAATGGAAAATCAAAGCTCGTAATAGAAAGCACTATGTGGTACTTCACCTTTTACAACATTTTGAGCATCTGTATACATATTGCATAAATTCTCTTACTTCATGATGAAGAGTAATAAAAGAATTAGAGACAAAGATATGGATAAAGAAAAAGAAAGTCCTTTTGTGATACCACGAAAAAAGGTTTCATTCGATTGAAGCAACCTCTTTTTTTCATGTAGTGTAATCTGTTACCTAAGTATATAGAAGTATCTTTTGTTGGTCCACAGTTTCTAATTTGTTAGCTTAACTGTTCCATGCACGACTTTAACATACCATGTACCCTTGAAAGGGGACATCTTCTATATGTGCAGGTTGCCAATTTCATTATTGCCAGTTTCAGGTAACATCAGGGGTTACCTAATTCCACTTAGCATTTGAAAATGATGATGCTATATATAGATTTGGTAGGCCTATCTCTTTCAACTCCATAACCATTATATCTGCTCCCCATGACCAGGGGTATCAACGACTGTGCAAGAGGTCAACTTCCTCGTTAGTTCTTTGCTCATGTCTGTCAATCGTCATGGTCATTGATCCATGAATGAACAAATCTGATGTCACAGCAATTCCTGTTTGTGATGCTGTTTCTATTGCTGACCTGCATGCAACTATCATTTTCCGCTATGAATAAATTGTGCATGAAAGCTCTTGTTAGGCATCAAGTAAAGATGCCTGTCCAGAGAAAAATAGAAACTGACATAAGTTAATTCTTGGCTACTAATCTTCCATACAGTCCATACCACCTGCAAGCAATCATAGTTCCATCCTGTGTCTAGAGCAGTGGATGGACGGATGTATAACCCTGATATGAATATTTGATGAAATCTACCTCAAGATGGACCACCTGATAAACATGCTGATCTAATTTTCTTGATGATATTTTGTCTACCTCGATTTTATTGTTCTTGGCAGGAGTCTTGGAAGGGAGCTATTGTAATATACATACATGTGGACCAAAATTTGGCTGGCTACTCCTCATTTACTTCATTAAGATTCCAGCACCAATATATGTTCCCAACTACTAATTATTAAATATGCTGAGTTGCTATTAGCGCTCATAATTCAGTCGGGCAACTCGGAATTACTAGCTTCTTTGTCTTTCAATCCGAAATTCAATTGGGTATCGAGTGAGCCAACCTTCTTGTCCAATTTTAATGCATGGAAGCTGAAAAAGAAAATTCTGACTTGTAACTAAAGAGACTGATATATCTTTCTCTCAAATGGACTAACTTTTTTTGGGTCTACGAATAGAATCCCACTGGTGTTCAGGGCTACTAACACTTGACTAATTCAGTATTCGGACGGGTGCGACTAGAGTAAATTCTGGCCAAATTAAAATTTTCGGAGCTCGAACTCGATGCTACTAATACTCGGTCCCTCAATTCGGAAAATAAATTCACTATCCATTTGTGCCAAACAATTTAGTTCAAATGGGCTAACTTTGTCCAAAGTACCATGCACCTCTCAGTACTTGGCTTGACCACCAAAAAACTTCAGTGATACGGCTGGTTCAGTCAAATTATCAAAGAATTTTATACAATGAACTTAGCTTAATTTAAAAGCATTGATTGCATAGGAAGCACAATTTAATTAAGCTTTCTCTTGAATTTTTGTGTAAGCTTACTTTAATCAATAAAGGCACATCCATCCAAGAACGGAGTTCTTTACACGCCACCGACAGGAAACTAAATTTGAGCACGTAGTTGCCGGTAAAATCGAGTTGAGCAGATGTTCCGATACAAGTTGCTTTGGAGGTCTCAACTTCTTTTTTTTTCTCAGAACAAATTCGAAACACTTGCACTGTGATTACAGAGTAAATTTGCAACTTGTACTGTAAAATCATGACGCATGCTTCATCAGACATCAAAAGGAGAAAATTGCAGGAGAAAAATTGTTGTACAAAATTCTGCATGTATAAATATTCAAAATAAATTAGGAGAAGTTCATTTGTTTTTTTTTTCTAATGTTTATAATTTTTTTATGTTTATACGAGTAAATTCAAAAGTGCGTTTCTAAACTCATTTAATCCAAAGTACAAAGGATGCAGTTAAGAATCTTAATATGCAAATCCATGAGAGATTGTCTCTGTTGCATTTTGCGGCATGAAGTCATCATGCAAACAGATTATTGTTTCCAAATTGCAATAACAAAAAAGTGATGGACTTTAATCAAAATTAATTGGTACAGATGATTAACGGGTCTGTCTCGTGAGTTGAGGAATGAAGGAGCTAGTAACTTCGAGTTCGAACTCAAAATTATCACTTTGTTCAAAATTTTTCTTCACCGCCACTCATCCGAACACTAGATTAATCAGGCGGTGGGATTTACCCATCACCCTAAAAAAAAAGTTATGGGCTTTAGAAAAAATGGTTACCTACCAATTCTTACAAATAAAGTGATTTTGGCTTTTGTGCTTCACTGCATATTAAAAATGGGACACTAACCAAGTTGGTTGGCACAGATGGTCAACGGGTTTGTGCCCCGGGTTGAGGGACCGGGAGCTAGTAGCCCCGTGTTCAAACTCCGGAGTCTCCAATTTGGTCATAGTATAACCGATTTGCCGCGCGCGCCCAAAATATCGGATTAATCATGTGCTAGTAGTCCTGGACACCGATGGGTATTATACCCAAAATAAAAATGGCACACACTCGAAACACTTCCCAGTTCCCACGTAGCCTGTTTGCTTAATGCTTCAGAACAAAGCAAACGCTAACTGTGCTGCACCGTCAAGTACTCCTTCCATTGTCGCCCCAAAGTCCAAACCCTATAATGAAAGAATTTTCCACCCTCGTGCCGAGATACTGACAGCGAGATCAGTAAGTCGTCTTAATTGGACACAATTGGAGGAATGTTGAGAAATGGACTTCCAGCTCGATCATTAATTATTAGCTCGTTCCAAGGGAAACGGGACTCCATATAATATATGAGCAAATCTAACAAAGTTGATGCTTTGCGCAGCAAAGGAATCAGACAGCATTTGGAGGCACAGGAACACCGAAATATTTAAATAAGCAGCAAAAACAAAGCATTAATTAAGCTAATTCGTGCCTCTAATTAGTTTAATCGAGTCAAGAGTCATTATAATTTTTTTATGCTTGTGATGTAACTGTGCATGTGCTGAGTAGTACCATTATATATCTTACATTTGTATGAGTTCCATGAAGTGATCATTCTATACCTTGGAACAAAGATATACAAATTTATTAGTAAGGACTCTTCCAGGGGCATATACAACAAAGAGAGACAACTGGATCTTAAAGGTGGATACTTCAATAGGCAGAAGGCCTTAGTGTACGTATACTTGCAAAATTAATTTGTCTAGCATTTGCCTATGTCCATTATTTCTTTTGCCTTCTAGTGATGTGGGGAGGAATGATCCATTTGTCCCGTGAGTGAGTAGCTAGGATTTCTGAGAATACAGTCAGAGAGAATATTTTTTCTTTTTTCGATCACGGTCCGAAACCCACTGATAATCCAAGGTTATTAGCATTCGACTAATCCGGTATTCGAACGGAAGCGATAAAAATTAAATCTTGATCAAATTGATGACTTCGGAGGCTCGAACTCAGGGCTACTAGCTCTCTCGTCCCTCAACTTCAAGACACAAACTCGTTAATCATCTGTCAATCAAACTTGGTTCAATAAGAGAACAATTTGAGAGAGAGAGAGAGAGAGAGAGAGAGGAATATGAGAGGTAGGTACTGAGAAAATTCCAATAGTTGAGCAATGTCGTCCAGATGATCGATCAGTTGTAGCATGAGTAGCAGAGAGGAATCTGATCGATCAACATCTTCTACAAATGTGGGATTTTTTATTTTAATTTTTTCCATGGAAGATGCTTCTGTAATTAGTCGTGGTTCATGCATCCATGCGTCTAAAAAAGCCAGCCATCTCGTCTCCTTGTGGCTTCAAGGGTGAGAAGTTTTCAAGAGAAAAAAAAGAGAATGTCCATTCATGCACTCGAACTCCTCTCTTATTGACTTTCGTCTCTAGTGATCGTTGATCTCTTTCTCTTTACGCTTTAACGATGGTTGACCTTCATTCTAATAATAAAATTTGTGAGAATCTATTTTGTTCTTGTAGGAGTTACAGACTAATGATATTTCAATATTTCATAAGTCTACGTTATTCTCACGAATACATATTATTGCGGATATGAGACCAGAGAGATAAGTTCGTACACAAGAAAAAATACGAGATTTACGAGGTTCATCCTTAAATGAGCTACGTCCTCGGGCGACGGCTGAAACTCCGTATGAGACGGACGGTCTCGCTGTCCCAATTATTCGAGCGGCTGTGATGCACTGAGGAGCAATATAAGGTTGATCATTGGGTTAAGATTTAAGGTATTATCAACACATATAATAACATAAGCATACGAAATACCAACTCTCATTGACAAGTAATAGTAGATGTTTTCGTCAACATTTCATTGAAAAATGGGAGATGATTATCTGAAATGCCCTAGTTATTGTCTCAATGACACAGGATTACAAAATGTATGTTTGGTTCATAAGGAACTCCTCATTTTTTTCTATATTACTGTTAAGTTCGAGTACAGACTCATGTATATATTATATGAATTAATTAAAAATGGTCGAGACTACATTATTGATAGATGGACTACTAATCGACAAACTTTCTGATGCACTGTTAAGTGATTTATGTTATCTTAGGGTAATATGACTGTTATGTTTGACAAGTGACTATCAATATAAGTAAGAACTATTTTAGACTATCAAATATGAATTGTTTTTTTTTTTCTCTAATAATCCAACTCCAGAATTATTATATTTTAAAATGTTATTCTCCCGAACATTGGTGCTTTGCAGATTCGATCTTAAGCCCTCATTCGACCTAGTATCAATCTGCTACTTTATTGCTACCTTAGAGTATATTTGGATAGAGGAGGAGAATGAAAGGGAGGAAAGAGAAGAAAATGAAAGATACTTTTTTTTACCCTCAATTCAAATTGAGAGCGATAATTTTTAGTCGGTTAGAAAGGAGATTAATTTTTAACTTTCTCATAATTTTTACCTTCCCTTCTATTATCCTTTTTTTTCATCGAATCCAAACACATCCTTAAGCAATATACAATAAGATTAAAGGTACCTTAGTTACTAACTATTAACTTCAAACAATTTACGAAACACACACACACACAAAATAAAGATACGTCAAATATTAAAATGTTAACTAATTTTATAATGACTACTCATCATTAATTTAAGTCATGCCACGCATTAAAAAAGGAAAACCTTACAAAATCCTGCCAATGTAATATTGAATGATATCAAACAGAAGGGCAAGTATTAAGATGGATGCGAATGTGAAGTCTAGTACAAAAGCTGGGACCTATTTTGCATAGAGACCACATATGACCATTGCGTGTCAACACCCCCAAACAGAGTTCAGTAAAAGCAGTCTTAATATTTCACAATGACAGAAAACTAATCAGATGCAATACCTCTTTCAATCAATTTGAGTCTTATCTGACATGAAGTGGTTCAAGGTTGTCTTGATCCGATGGTTTTATTATAATGCTGGGTGTAACATAGAATTTAAGCGGCAAGCTGCCATTATCCTGAAATTCCGTATCAGCACAATCATTTGATAAGGATGCAGCGAATTGGACAACCTTCGGACCCTCTCAGCCTAAGAGGTAAGCAATGCAAAGAATATATCCCAGGCTTGACATTCTCCAGCTTTAAGCCTTCCACTAGAATAATTTCCTGATCAAAAGAACAAAAAAGATAAGCACAAATGAGAAGCATAAATTTGCCCAAATGGGCACTCACACTTGCTCGTCAGACAAATGCGTAACATTAGTACTGTGTTTGCCTCAGAATAATTTTGCATAAACTATAAAGAAATCACAAAAAACGGATACGATGTAAGAGCATATTACAAAAGCTAGATTATTTATGCAACTGAAAATACTTTTGGAAAGTACACTAGTGATGTGGGAAGAAATGAGAGAGTATGCCCAGAGGTGTAGTTTATATGACAAAGAAGAAACAAATAGAAAGTGCTACAAACAGACAAGGAAGACAACACTAAATTTGCTACACAATAACTGGATACAACCTTAACAAAGTAATGCATATTACAAACACGAAGATTATTTATGCAAATGTCAATACTCTTGGAAGTTACACTAGTGATATGGGAAGAATTAAGTGTGTGCTGTAGTATAGTTCATATAATAAAGAAGAAACAAACAGAACATGCTACAAACAATGAAGGTAGACAAGACTAAATTTGATACACAAGTTTACTGTTTCCTTTTCTTTCAAATTGGTGTCATAAAATTACCAAGATATATCAATGTCCAAAATAAATTGCTTTAGGAGAAAATGGCATACCCGACTTTTTAGCAAAACCAGATGAGATGGAATCAAATCATCAAAAGCAGCAGCTGATAGATAGTCAATACCTGAATGATAAAATAAAGTGTTAACAAACTTGGTTGACGGAAATGGCTTACGTGTTCAAGAATAAGGGACAAATGACAATGAATCTGTAATAAATGAACAAGGAACAGGGACAAAAGAAATTGTTGCATAATGGGAAAAGCATGATGCACATAGAAAAAATACTACCAAGATATTAGATCTGGTGGTGCTTGCATAAGAAAATTTACTCATTAAATAATAAGTATACTTTATATCGTGATAAAAATTGAAACTAAAATGATATGACAGCCTTCATTTGGCAATAACTAAATTGCAAAAATATGAAGTATAAGATGATCACAGATCCACAAACAAAAGCTACTCACCAACAAGTTGAATATCAGTGTTATCAACTAGCCATTGTGCACCATCCTTCATGAATCCAACATAGCTTGAGTCAAACTCTTTTTTCCACATAAGTTGTCTGTCATGAATACAAAATTTATAAATGTGTTGCATATGATAATCTGCATGTAATTCTAACTTCAGATGACATACACTATTAAACAAGAAGGATTAAGTGAACAAGATATATAAGACCAAGCAAAGATATGATTTTTTTTTTATTTGTGAAGGTAATCCCCTATATGAATTAACCACATTTACCAAGTTCAGGCACTTTCCATGAATTAAACTACCTTATTAATCTTAAATTACACGAGCTTGTTTCAACTTTAAGTTTACATATTTGAATTGTTAATAACTACAACAATAGAATTTCGATCTTTAAAGGCATTATCTACTGGTGATAACATGAATCTTCAAGAACAAACGGGAGAACTTTTTTCCTTATTTGTGGTAATATAATTGACAATACGTGGTTTTTGAAAGCAAAATAAAGAGAATTCAACTTAGTTCACTAGGAGTAGTAATAGATAAGGGATAATATCTTAGCATTCACACGCAGAGAGCTTTTAACCTATATGGCTTGTGAATAACAATTAGAATTCACTTTAGCTATGTCATTTCATGGGGTTGTCATGCTTCATTGGAAAAGATGTCTCTTCCAGTAAAGTATAAAAAATGAACTTGTATGTTTCAGTTGTGTGGATCCAATCAATACTCAAAACAACAATTATGTTGTGAATAACTTGTGACCTGTCAGTGTTAAGTGTTCTGAAAAGCACGCGACGAACTCCTTTTGGGATGTGCAGGGACTCCATGACATCAGCTAGACAGTGAAAGTATCCATCAGTTATGATCATCATCTCATGCAAGCCAACTCAAACATCACAGATAGTAAAGATTGCACAAACATGCTAAAGAATCTTGGTAGGTGAATTATGTAGTGCTCATAGGCAAGAAACTAGATGATACTATTTCATTGAAAACCAATTTTCAGAAAACATAAAAGCTAGTATTCAGTGGGCCGCAGGCTCGTTAAAACTGAAATTTTCTTCAAACATTAATGTACAAAAAACGAAGCTAACAAAGGAATATGCTTAAAGACTTGTTCAGATTGAGGTGAAGGGGAATGAAGTGGAATGGAGGGGAGGAAACACCTTCTTTGGATAAACATTTTGATGTAGCAGAATTAAATAATTTTATTAGTTAGGATTATTAGTTATCTAAGTTTCTTTTTCTTTTTAATTTTAAGATGATTTATATGTTATTTTAGGTATTTTAGTTGAAGTCAAACTTTATTTGTAAAACTCTATAAAAGAGTTATTTTGATATGAATAAAATAAGACTTTGATTGTTTTTTCTCAAACTGAACTGTGTGTTCTTTTAAGATTTACGATGCCTTAGGTGGATTCCGAAAAATTTTGGTGGATTCCAAAACAATTACTTTTCTAATCAATTTGAAGTGAATCGCTAGCAAATCGACATCATTGGTGGAATTCCTTTTTCTCGTCCACCTTGCCTAATCGCCATCGTCGCTCGCGCCAATCTTCTGCAACTCCTTTGTGCCACATTTTAATGGAAGGGGTTGAAGGTGAAAGTGAAAATTCCACTTTCATTCCCTTCTATTAAAATGTTTATCCAAACAAGGTAATTTTTTTTCTCCACCATCCAAATGATCTTTCTTTTTCATCCCACATTGAAATTAAATGAAGAAGAACAAATTGTGTTTCCTTACCTTCCCTTCCACTTTATCCTGAATTTGTTCAAAGCATCAAACAAGAAGATCAATGCAAGCAGCAATGAGAATTCGGATAACTTGAAGTAGCATGTACCTGTGATATTCTTATCTTTTGGAACATCCACTAGTAATGCAAGACCTGTTTCAAAAGACAAAGACTGGTGAGGATTAGACACATCATAGTTCCCAATATTTTACCTCGAGTTAGAAGTGACCTGGTGCCATAATCACCTTACCGACATTGATGATCCCTATCCGATGCATATGGAAAACTCCAGTGGAGAGTACACAAACATACAGAGATCTTTATCCCCTTGTAATATTAATGCTAATTAACCAATTTAATTCAAGTTCGTGAGATGTTCGCTATAATTTCACTAAGACGAATCGAACTCATTACACTAAAATCAGAGCAAAGTAAGAGTCGCGGCTAGCAAAAATGCCGTACTCACCATTAAGGACCTCGAGATCAAGGGTGTCGATGTCGAATCCCGCCTCGAAGTAGTGCTGGAAGACGTGGCCGGGGGCGTCGACGTGGGTGCCGGCGTGTGCGGGCAGCTTCATCTCGGAGTTGTTGGCGAGGGAGCCGTTCTTCATGGACTTGGGAAGCCAGAGGAACTGGCCGAGGCCGTCGGTCGAGCCGAACGCCGGCATGTCCTCGCGGTAGAAGTGGGTGATGTCGATGATCCGCCCGCCGTCGTGCTCCTCCCGGCGGACGACCACCAGGTCTTCGGTCGCCGACACTCCTCCGTCGCCGGAGACTCCGCACGTCGCTGCCGGGCCGGTGTATCCTGGGTGGGCACAGTCGTCGCCGGCGGCAAGGGAGAGGGTTTGGAGGAGGAGGAGGAGGAGGAGAAGAGCCGGTGCGGTGACGGTCGACATGACGAGGTGCGCGAGCAAGTACGAGTGCTCGGATCTGCACGTGGATACAAATAGAATGCTTAATACGAAGATAAGGAAAAAAATATGATATTATAAAAAGAACATAAAAAAATTAAAGCGTGGATTTCGAATTAGATTCTTAGGAGGCGTTTACTTCATTACCTCTTAACATTACCTGGTAATCTACATTACTTGACAGAAAGATTACCACTATCCCGTTTACTATATATAAGTAATCCAAGTGGTAATTCAGATTATCATATTTACTTATATAAATGATTACTAAATAATATACATCCCCAAAATATCCTTCATAAATATTATTAAGTTAAAAATTTTGTATTATTGAATTAAAATTATCAACTTAAATTATGAATTCACAAATTAATGAATTTAAATAATTAATATCCTTCAAATTAAAATAATAATAAAATAATCTTTATAATTAATAATAATAATTTATAAAAAATTAGTCTAATTAATAATACTTATAAATAACCATTAGTGCTATATTTTAATTCATAATATGATCATAATAATATAATCTAAAAGGGCAAAGAGGGAAACTAATATAAATAAGATTGCCACTTGGGTGGTAATCTGGATAGATACCCTCCTCATAGGTAATGTGAATTACCACTTCATAGGAAATCTGCACTGCTAGGCAATTCAGATTGCCTATGAATTAAAATAAGTAAACAGGGTAATGTGGTGGGCCCAAGTAATTTTAACTTCAGATTACCAGTAATCTACAAAGATTACTATGAGGGAAACGCCCCCTTAAGTTATAGTTTATGCTTTAAGTTTATGAATCTTTCTTTTTAATAAAAAAGAATATTAATCTTATTTTTAGAGACCGCACTTTTACGTTATATATTATCTTTTTTTTATTAAGCACATTTCAGGACGCTGATAATAATAAGAATGATAACATCTTAAATCTTGGGAGAAAGGGAGTTACTTAGCGATGATTTAAATCGTTAGATTTAATTCTGACGGTTCAAGATTAAATTTAAAAGTTTAAAATATATTTTAAAAATTTGATCTTGAACCGTAAAAAATGAATATGACGGATTGAATCATCACTAAATAGTTTATTTAGCAAAAGTGCTAAGTAAGCTCCACAACCTCTAAATCTTAATTCAGTAGAAACTCATATGACTCATGTGTATCACGGTCATTCAAAAAATTAGGATGGCGATGTCACCCATTCTACACGAGGTTTCTATTTCCTATTTTGTATTGAAAGTCCATATTTAAACTTTATAGGATTTCTATTATTCTGCATCTTATAATCATCTATTATTTTTTTCATTAAAAAAATATTCAGTCGTCGCTCGAGAACATAGCTCAGTCAAAAATAAATCTCGTAATTTTTGTATCTCAAACTTGTCTCTCTTTCTCTCTCATTTCATATCCGCAACAAATAGATTTATAAGTTAATATATGCTTTCTATGTTTTCTTACTGCCTAAAAGAAAAGAAGGAAAAAAAACTTAATTTATTTTATAGGCTTTCATAAGTCGCTTCCAGGCTTTAAACTCTTCTGGCCCATTAACGGGGCCATGCCTCGGAGGCCTTTCAGGTGGGCCGTACTTGTAGTTATTGCGTTGTACTAATTGGACGACATGATTCTTAGATGGTTGAATCGAAGGGGTTTCATTTAAAAATGGGAATTTATTACAGGTAACGTTTGGTAACATGCAATCATGGTGGGGGGAGTTATCGTACCATCCACGTGGCATTGAGGTGGCACGACAACATGCTCCACCACATCGTCTTACATGTACTGCACACGTATCATGTGGGCTTGAACGTAGTGGCAACGTCTGATTTGTGCTCATGTGCTATGATTCATTCATCCAATTACATTGCATCATTACATTGATCACTCAAATCTCAAGTCAAATAGAGACCACGACCATGCACCAACAATACAGACAGAGAGAGAGAGAGAGAGAGAGAGAGAGAGAGAGAGGGAGGCTCTGTTTTAATGATTTGTCTTGGCCATGGTCCATGCAAAAGCATGCAACAAGGAAGGGGGCAGAGTTAGGTTCTAGAATGCCTATATTATGCATGTCTGCAAAGTGACCTGTCCTGGGGCCTCCCAAAGGGTGGCCAGTCCCCACTCTCTCTTCCCCGGCCGGCCCCCATCGTCTGTCAGCAGCTTTGATTGCAACATGGCGAGCAGAGGAGAGAGAGAGAGGAGCCAAAGTCACAAGCCAAACCCTCTTCCAAGGCTTAGCGCATCATGCAACAAGATAGAGAAAGATATATATAATTGTAGGCAGATAACAGAGAGAGAGAGAGAGAGAGAGAGAGAGAGAGAGAGAGAGGTCTTAAAGAGGGGGACACACCTGCCCTCATGGAACTCACGCAAGCCCTATGAGCTGAGCTGAGCTTGAGCTGCTGCTGCTGCTGCTGCTGCACATTTATAAGAGAAACCACTGAGAGCTGTAGAACAAACGTTTAATTGGAAAAGGGCAACAAGTCACAGCGCACAGGATTGTACGCATTAAAGTTCTACTCCTACTCCTTCTTCTTCCTTCAACTCCTTGGAGTAAATAACATGGCTCTGCATTATTCGCTATTTAATGTGGGGGGGTATAAATCCTCGTAGCCCTGCACTTTGGCCATTAAATTTGTGGGTGCAATGCATGGCTCATTAGGGAGCCTGTTGCAGACACCAGTAGCCATCAGTGGTGGCTAAAAACCCGTGAACTGCATGAACCCAAGCTAAAGCAAAAGAAAGATAGAAAAAAAAAGTTCTATTTTATATGAAGTTTTTTTTTAATGAAATCCATTTTTTTAAACCATCAAACCACTAATGTTATATAAAGTTATATATCATTAATGATGAGAATGAAAGTTAATTTCATATGGACAAAATACGAAAGTGATTATGAGTTTATACGTAGCATCCTCTCTTATTATTGCGGAAGAGAAAGGGCCATTGTGTTATTCCGACACTGTCAAATACGCGTTTTAAATTCGTGCCGGCCATATAGACTCAAAATGAATAATTTTTTGAATGAATCGAAGGTGTTACAATTACTACTAATGAAATGAATCCCTCTTAAGGACCAATGCCATATGAAAGTTTTCTTCTTCTTTATTTTTACAATTATTGGCAAGGCCACACTTTAAACCTTTCCATATGCATGTGTTTGGAGCTTGTTACTCTGACCTTTGTCTGATGCTTTTAACACACAGTAATTAATGATACTTTGGTTGAAATTTCAACGGGGCAGAAAGCAAAAAAAAAAAAGAAAGCAACGTGATCGCGTTGAAGAAAGCACATACATACAGCATAACATACATATCCCACCCACCCCAATCTCTGCTGCCTCTCTGTATGAGCTTGTCCACAGTCATATATAGTAGTAGAAGCAGCCTGTATGTGCAGAGGATACTGTGCCTGTTCCCTTCAATTCTAGCTAGGTTTACAAGTAGTTGGAAGCAATCTCTGGTCACTGATCAGGAATCATAGAAGTGGAAGGAGAGAGAAAGAGAAGCTACTCACTTTAATTCCTTATGCAGCACAAGGAGTCGCACATTACATTCCAAGTTTGTGCAATGCCGATATGATCATTAACTCACTTTGGTTATCGAGTATAAAACTAAGATCATAAAGTCTCTCATGATCATGTACAGTTTTTATTTCTGTTTCAAACTTGTGTGATATATGTTGAGCACTTTATATAAGAATATGTATTGAGAAAAACAAAAGAAAAGGAATCATTTTTATATGAGAGAATAAACCTTTGTCCAAAGTCGAGAGACAACTGGAATAAAATTGAAAGGTGCCTACAATTTAGATCCATTAATGATACCATATGGATAAAAGAAAGTTGCTAATCATGTATCCATGCATAGCAATGCAACTGACTCAGAAGAACACTGTGCAAATTAAGCTAAACAGAGTATATGATCACTTTGTTTAAATCACAATTTTGATAGTTTCCTTGACATTATACTATTTGGTCATGGCTCTTCACCAAGGATTCATACTGTCGGTGTCCTTGGAGGGGAAGGATTCATCTTGGTCAAAAAAGGGTAGAGAGAGAGAGAGAGAGAGAGAGAGAGAGAGAGAGAGCATATTATTCCATGATTATTATCTCAGGATATGCTCCTTGCACTTGAACATAAAGAAACTGTCCATGCATCTTTATAGAAAAACCAATAAGGTCATCACTTTCTCACCAGAGTGAAGCAACCATAAAGAAATAAAAAAAATTTCTTCCATCAAAGCCTTTAAATTCTCAATTCAAACATGCACAGAGTCGCCCTTCAATTCAAACTTCCCCATTGGACTTTTTTTTGGGTGAGGGTGTAAATGTTTGAATGAGGGGGATCTTTCCACAGCTTTAATCCATTTCTATTTTGTCTTCATTCCCTGATGAGACTTGTGTTTCATGAGTATGTCTGTCTTGCTTCCTGCTTGCGTGCATGCTCCCCAGTGTCCGCTGTCTCAACCTGTAGCCAATGCCCAACCATCAGCTTAAATTGCTGCTGAAATTGGTCAAATCTGTACATGTATCATGCATGTAATTAAGGAGATCTTATCAGAAGGTAGTACTGATAGCAGATAGATTTTACTATTATGTGATTGTTCTTACTAATAAGATCAATTAATGATATACTTGTCAGAGTAATTATGATGTTAGCTAACAGATAAACCTCTGGTTGTAATGTTCAGAATTTTTTCACAAACTTGTATGGAAGTGTCAGTGATGGAAGTTATGTAAATTAAAATAGTTCAACATGCATGCATGCTTCCTTAGCAAGGACCCTTCTGCTATTAAAGACAAATCTTATAGTTTTCCTTTCTCCTGATTAATTTAAGCCTGAGCATTGACTCGTGTACAGTAAGTAATAGGGAGTGGGTTTATGAAAAGTTGAGCTATCGAGAGAGCAAAAAAAGACTTGGTCTGCTTCAAATGGTTGCCAATCAGACTACACTATGTGGAGCATGTCGGAACCAGAAGAAAGAAAAAAAAAAGAATCCATAATAATCATAATGTTAGGACTGCTCAGAAGGGACGTTTTAAAGTGTGCCTGCAAACTGCAAAGCAGTCGTCAAACATGAAAGAGGTAAACAAAACTGCAACAGACTAATAAACTGTGATGCATCTTCCTAAATCAGATTGCAGATTGCATTATGTAACGTAAACATCATTATTAAGTTGTAACTGCAAAGTTTGTGATCTCAGAAGGTTGATAATGATGCACTAATGATGAACTACTAATGTTATTAAGCAATTATAAGTGCATGTGATCTCTGATGACAAGTAACACTAGAAAACAGGACAGCAACAACTCATAGAGGCCGCTGCTGCAACAACACTCCACTCCCTCCAGTGCCCACTACTACCACCACCACCACCATCCTGTTGCAGTGCCATGACTGCAGAAGCATCCGGATCTTACATGGAGTACCACGCAACACGTACTGTCTCGTAAGCTCCCTTGTTCATGCCATCCCATCCATCCATCCATCCCTATAAGCTACACGGAAGTGAAAGGATGCTTGGGGGTTGGTGGACTTGGCCTGTGTTCGTTCTCCACTCTCGTCTCGGTTGTAGCCAAAGAAGAGAGAGAAAGTTAAAGGTGCTCAAAGGACGCCTTAAGTCCTTTAATCCTTTTCATCCTACTATTAAGAGTGTTACTTTGAAAGGCTTGTGCAATTGTACAAACAGCAAACAACCTTTGATTTCAGCCATTTTTTCTCCTTTGCATTAACACCAAGTGACTGTGAACAACTCAGGGCATGGAGCCATTGGCATTGGCCAAAGACAATCCAAATAACACTTATTTTTCATCTTATTTATTTAAATTATTAGCTTCATAGCAGGTTAATTCAGCTTAAAGCAAGTGAACAACCATGTTAATACTTTTTTTTTCTAAGCGAGAAGAGTGCCAAGAAGAAACCAATGGCCCATAGGTAAAGTTGATAAATGCTGTTCTTATCAGAAGCATAGGAGACAGAGGGGGGAGGAGGAAGGTACAGCCTTCTCATTTAATAATGGGGTCTATTCATAGGATGTGGAAGTTGGAACATTGCATTCATGAGAAGTGATAGGACCATGGAAGCTAAAGATGAATAGTTGGATAATAGTGAAACTGGTGCAATTGCTCAGGAGGGCCTCGTTTTCTCCTGTAGAACTTTGATGAAACATATGACAAGAACAAGTAGTGAAACTGGTGCAATCCATTTCTCCATGTCCTCCATTCCCTTCTGCCTTCTTCCAAAGTTCATCTCCCGCCATATACTGCAAGCAAAATTCCGCTCTGAATCCATCTGATTGTTTTTGTTACTTCATATACCAAACACTAATTATAATCGAACAGAGCCGAGTGCAGCAGCTCCTGCAACCCCTTCGTTTTGCATGTCAACGTTGGCGATGCTGTTCAGCCTCTTCGGCGGGGGAACCTCCGGCGAAGACGAGACCGACGACGACCACAACGCCCAGTAATCCCCGCCGCTGTACGTCGAGCTCTCGCAGCTGAAGCACGAACCGATGACCCCATTGGGACTGGGCGGACAGGAGTAGTACTGGTGATAAGAAGACGAGGAGGAGTGCTTGCGCTTGTGGCCGCGGATGCCGCAGCTACTGAGCAGTGCTTCCAGAATGATATGGTAGCATTGTTCCACGTTTTCCTACAGATGAGCTTGAGAGAGTTAGGAAAACTGCAATAATGATGAGGCAATGAGACGAGTCACCAAAAGTAGCAGAAGAATAAAAAAAAGAACCAACCTTTGGTGCGTTGAAGAGGGCAATGAGGCGATGGATCTCATGGTAACCAAAACCATCGACGATACCGCTGCCGGCGCCGGAGGCATCCGTCACGTGGAGCAGTGCTGCGGCAGCCCATGCGGATGCCGGATATAGAACCCATCTCCGATCTTTGAATCAAGAAGGAAAGAAGTTAAGCAATCGCAATAGATCAATGTTTTTTTACAGAAAGGTGCCGTTTTTATGATCACGCA
Organism: Pontederia paniculata; assembly: GCA_001647135.1. Lineage (NCBI taxonomy): Eukaryota > Viridiplantae > Streptophyta > Magnoliopsida > Commelinales > Pontederiaceae > Pontederia > Pontederia paniculata. Next base: position 108,319 of record LTAE01000044.1, read on the forward strand.
CCGGTAATGGCAGAGAGGAGAGCCTCCTCGCACGCTCTGACCAGCTCCCGGATACGACCGGCGACGCCGTCGTCATCTCCGTCCTTCGAGCAGAGCCGCGGTAGAATGTGGTGAACGAAAGAGAGCGGGGTAATGGGGTTCATCCTCCAACCGAGCACGGAGAGCACGAGGAGCTCCATCCGCCGTATGGTCTTGGGCTCGAACACGTACCCGCCTTCCTCCGCCGGATCCGTCGACGACGCCTGGAGGTCGAGGAGCAGCGGGACGCGGGTCTCCTCGACTTTCGCTGCCAGGGACAGGCACGCGACCGCCGCGAGCCGCCCCATCCAAGGCTTGTCCTCCTGGAGCCGCAGCCGGCCGCCGGAGGACGAGAGGAAGCACCGGTCGAGGTAGTTCATGGCGAGAAGCACGGTGAGGGCGGAGAAGGCGTGGCGCGCGGCAACCCGCGCCACCCACTCCGCCGCCTCCGTCCTCGCCGCCCGGAGGTACGAGTCCTCGCCGACGCCGGCGGCCGCTTCGGGAAGGAGGAGAACCGCGCCGGTCTCCATCTCCTTGGCTGTCAAAGAACCGAGCACGGCTTCCCACTCCTCCTCCACCCCGGCGACCGATGAAAGGAGATGGCGGTCGACTTCTAGGCCGTCCGCAGGCGGCAGCATTGCACCCATCTGCTCGTCCTCCAGCTCCAAGTTCTCTTCTTGGCAGTACAGCGGGTCGAACAGGGATAAAAGAGCCATCTTTGGGTAGCTTCTGAAGCCACAGGAGTCAAGCGCAGTGGAAAGGGAAGCAGGGGGAAGGGGAGCAGAGGAACAAGCTTGTTCCTCTCACCTCCATGGATGTGGATTGGACTCTACTTTGAGCTGGTACGTATCGTAGGTGTTGCTTGCTGTGTGGGCAGTGGAGAGAAGGTGGAGAGGCGTGAGATAAAGAGGAGGAGAAGAGTAGTAGTGGGTTTTAATTGATTGGAGAAGGGAAGGGAAGGAAGGCATGGCATGGGGTTTCACCACGCCATCAGCGCCCCACTTTTGCCTTTTCCTCTCCTTTTTATTTAAACTTACAACTTTTTTTCTCTTATTAAGATTTTATTGTCTTACCAAAATCAGGAAACAAATTCCTTTTTATATTAATAAAAAAATGTTTTTTAAAATGCATAATTATTATTTTAATATTTTTTTGTGAAAATTATGATTATCTAAAAGAGGGAAAGGTAAATATTTTTTCCTATTTTTTTAAAATATCTCAAGTTAAATATTTTTTATGATAACATATAGCTTTCATAAATCAATGAAATCTTTGACATAAAAAAATCGAAGGAGACAGCAATTTGAAGATATGTTGTATAGATAAAATTATGCTATTCAACTTTTTTTTTCAGTTTAGACCTATCGATTTTCAAGACTATTAAAATCTAGCTAATTCGGTATTCGAACGGATGCGATGAAGATAAATCTAGACCAAAGTGATCTCGTTGAGAATCGATCTCGAAGCTACTAGGCTTAACCCCACTAATCAACTGCTATTCAACTTTTAACCTTCATAACCATATGTATTCTTGTGTTGCATACTCATGGTTTGCATAAAATAGCTTAGGACAAAGATGATTTCTTGAGAAAATATTTTTTTCTGAAAATTTGTTAATGGATTTTTTATATATCAATGGATAATTAAGTTGAAAGTCATGAATTAATTATTTCTTATATATTACCGCGAGATAAAAATATTTATCTTTTGTGAAAAAGGGGCAAAACTATGATTTTACATATTTTTCAACAAAAAAATTCATTAACCAACACTTATTTTAGAGAATCAAGAAAATATAAAAGATATCTTATAACAAGAAAAAAAAGGTTCATTCCTCTAATAATGCATGTGACAATGGATTCTTTTAATCTCATCTTTTTCTAAGATAAAATGTGATTGTGGAAAAGGGGAATGGTAGTTTTTTTTTTTTTGCTTAAAAGGAGATATATTAGTTTTGGAAAAAGTATATTACTGTTAACTGAGCATTTTGGATTCCTAAACCTTTCTAGTGAAGTGGGTATTTGAAGTCAAAATTGAGAGTTAGAGAGCTCCTAAACATTGCTTCGTTAGCGTGATTTCGATGACAAGATTGGACAGAAGGAGGAGTCTACTTCTACGACCTCTCACATATCCCCAAGTGGTGGTGGTTGACAAAAGAGAGTAAAAAAGAAGAGTGAGATAAAAAATGATAAAAAAAAAGTAAGCAATGTCCTTGAGCTTTAGACAAGTCACAATCACATCTATGGCCATCATCTTTCTCCACTCCAAACTTCAAATAGGAAGTTGTAGTGAGAGAGAGAGAGAGAGAGAGAGGAGAGAGAGAGAGAGAGAGAGAGAGATGCCATTCCAGCCATGGAAGTATGGAACTTTGAAGGAAATGCCGCTGCTGCTGCTTTCGATGCCTAACAACTCCCCCTCCTCTCTTTTTTGTGTTGAGAGTGTTCAGTGTTGTGTTTCACAGTTTCGCCAGAGATTTTGAGAGCCGTTAGAACACTATTTTACTCTTGTTCTTGGTCAAGCCAAGCTGGCGGGTCCCTCTCTCCATCAAATCAAATCTATGTGCCTAACATTTTCTCTCTCCTCTTTTTTTTCCTCCATATTTATTATAAAACTCATTTTTATGGTGTTTTATGAGTTATGGTTTCATAATTCCAATTTTTGTTCTTTTATCACTCATGCAGCTAGGAGCATACTTTAAAAGAAAAAAGATGGTTATAATATTTTAATATTTCAATCATTCCAAAGTTTTCTTTTAAATTAGTGCACTTTGATTCAAATGTTTTCATTGTCTAGAATTTTTTTAATATTTTTTTTGGTTAACATCTTCTGTACTATAACTTTTTTTTGACGAATAATCTTAAATTATAATTTTATCAATTTTAGTTTCTAAACTATTCTCTCTTTGACATTTTAGTTATAACGTTTGATTTTATTATTTTTATTAAAATTAAATTTTATATTTATTAAATGATATTTGTATCCTTATGTAAAAGTTTAAAATAATTTTTATCTTTTTATTACTTATTTTGTTAATCTAATAAAAAAAATTTAAATTTTTACGTACGTGTACAAGTGTCATTTAACATATCTAAAAAATTAACTTTAACAAAAAACTTGGCGGAGGACTAAAATGTCAAAGCATAAATAATTTAAGGACTAAAATCGATAAAATTCTATTTTGAGATTATTTGTGAAAAAAAGTTATAATAAAAGAGATGTTAGCAGAAATAATCTTTTTTTTTAGTGAAGATCAAAAGATAGTATACTTCAGCTGCATTAGCAGTGAGGATTTGATTTATTGTGGCTAAGAAAAGTTAGGGGGAGAAAGGGCTAACCATAAATTATGCTTTTCTAGTAAATTGTATGTTCAACTCTTAAGAAATAAGTTTGTATTTTACTCCAGATACAGCATATTAGCATAAGTACAAGCACAAGAGGTTTAGTTTGAGACACTGTGATGTGTGTGTTCTAAAATCTAAACTATGTTCGAGGAAAGAGAAAGAACATATATATACATACACGTAGAACATGTACGTTTGCTCTTGTTCTTTACTCATCAAGGCATTTAGTCTCTTGTTAAGTAATCAATCTGTCTTGAGAAAATAAAAGATCCAATTGTAGTAGTACTTGAAATTTAAAGGCCCTTCTTCGGATGCACTTAACCTATTTAAAGTATGACGATGTACATATCTATACATAGATAAATAATGGAACTCTAATTAATCTTTTTTTTTTCTTTTGATTGCCAACCTAGTGTGTGAAAGTGGTCGTATATATATATCAAACTTTGGCGATCTTATGGAGAGAACACCTTTCAATGAGTGAGTATTAAAAGACTATCCCATGTATAATAAATGAAACTCTTAATTAATTTTTTTACGTACAATGAACTCAAACTCAATATAGAAATATCTAATTAAGAAAAGAGGAAGTGTTTATTATTTCAATTCGATTTGGGCTAACTAGAATATTAAGTTTTAAAATATTAAGAATTATTGCAAAAAAACAGAAGTGAAATACTATATATATATATATATATATATATATATATATATATAAAAGAGGTTCTATTTATATAGATAGTGTC
>LTAE01000044.1:112453-149884 GCA_001647135.1 Pontederia paniculata
AAAAATATATATATATATATATATATATATATATATATATATATTAACGAGGTTCAATTTAACTAGATTAAGTCCTTGATCGATGCCAAAATTCTTTATTTTATATGAAAAAGAATAAATGATTTAATTTAATTTAAACATTAAAAAATTTAGATAAAAACTTTTAATACAAAATAAAAAATTAAAAAAATTATATACATCTAAAATTTAAGGACTCCGCTTTTAAGCTCCTTTTAGAATCCCTTTGATCTATCAGATGCTTGTTGTTCTAAGGATGGCAAGTATTCCATTAATAGGAGGGATCATTTTGTCACTTTAATTATTTGAGATATTGTATAAATTTATTCTTAAGTTAAAATTAAAAATATTATCCATAAGTACTAAGACAAAATTAATTTCAGTTTTTATTTGAAATAAAACACAATACAAATATACATATACTCGCAAACCAACTCAACCTTCCATTAGATTCTCATCCAGGCAAAAACAGTGAAAATAATTATGAGGCACAAAATTGTGGCAATCCTGGGGAAGTGCACAGATGCAGCAGTAATAATAAGCCATTCATCTAAGCTCAATTTGTGCTTTACTGGTCACAACAAGAAAAAAAAAAGTGGTCACTTGGACTTTGGAGGACTCAGCGGTCTTTCTTTTGTTTGTCGAAGATAAAGATTAGCTAATCAATGATGATTGCCTTAATTAATTAAGCTATATTTTGAAAGAAAATAATAATAATGTCGAATTCTAATTTCAAAAGTACTGTGTTCGAATATCGAATTAGTCAGATATTAATAATTTTGTACTTACACTCGACGATCAAACAGTTAGTGAGAAAAGAAATCAAACTTCAAGGTAAAACTACGTGTCTAGGATAAGAGACGGATCCATAACAAAATGTTAGAAAAGATCGATACATATAAAAGTAAAATAAAAAAATTAGAAAGAATCAAGGATTGAATCCTAGACCTCGACATAGTACTCAAAACCCCCAAACTACTACTCCAAGTAGATAATCTTACTCTTTTTTAACATTCATTTTATATATTGATAGTATCTACTAGTATATATTTATATATATATATATATGGGTTTAATGTTGTTGTCCCCTACTTAAGTAGGGGACAACTTGTTCTATTGATCTGCAGGTGTTGGATTGAGCATCTACGGCTGGAGTGCTAAGAGGCCGAACCAAAAAAAGTTCAATCTGGTTCATAAAAAAAAATGTCTAAAAACAATTCGGTTCGGCAGAGGTGCGCTGCCACCGCCGCTGCCGCTGCTCTGTCTCCCGCTGCTACTCGACGACGCTGCCCTGCTCGACGACACCTCCGCTACAGCTGCTCGATGCTACCGCCATCGCCGCCCGCCACCGCTGCTGCTTTGTCTCCCACTGCTGAAGTGAAGTCATGCTTTGTGAGAAGACAGTGGACGAGGTCGTCCGAGGTTGAAGAGCGGACGACCGTAGGTTTGATGAGGTAAAAGTCATGCTTTGTGAGAAGACAATGGACGACCAAAGCAGAAGGTTGGTGGATGAGTGGTCGACTGGAGGTTGAGTGCGGGCGACCGATTGACATCAGGAGAAGACAAAGGACGTCTGAAATCTTGATGAGAAGACGAGTGGGCGCCCAGAACTCCGGACATCCGGAGTCTTGGTGAGAACTGAGAAGACGAGTGGGTGCCCAGGACTCCGGACGTTTCGGAGTCTTGGTGAGAAGACGATTGCTCGGTCGCCCGCACTCAACCTTCTCACCAAGACTCCGTACGTCCGGAGTCTTGGTGAGAAGACGATTGCTCGGTCGCCCGCACTCAACATTCTCATCAAGACTCCGGACATCCTTTGTCTTCTCTTGATGTAAATCGGTCGTCCGCACTCAACCTACAGGCGACCTCGTCCACTGTCTTCTCACAAAACATGACTTCACGTCAGCAGCGGGAGATAAAGCAGCAGTAGTGGTAGGCGGCGGCAACGGTAGCGTCGAGCAGCTGCAGCGGAGTTGTCGTCGAGCAGGGCGGTGGCGTCGAGTAGTAGCGAGAGACATCAGCAGCGGCGACGGCGTCGAGCAGCAGCGGGAGACAGAGCGGCGGCGGCGGCAGCGCACCTCTGCCGAACTGAATCGTTTTTAGACATTTTTTTTCTTATGAACCAGATTGAATTTTTTTTGTTCGACCTCTTAGCACTCGAGCCGTAGATGCTCAATCCAATAGCTGCAGATCAATAGGACAAGTTGTCCTAGGGGACAACAACATTAAATCCTATATATAGATATATATACTTTCTATACCGAAAAGTTAAGGCGACCCCCCACACTATATGTAGATCCACCCCAGCTTAGAATTTTATCAGCTCAAAGAGTTAAGAGGGAGGATTATATTACATATTATATGATATCTATATATAATATACAAATTAAGTAGTATAAAATGCTGCTTGAGAACATGGAAAAAAGTAAAGAGGCCATTAAGCTGAAAGAAGAAGGAGAAGCGTCACGCCACTGTTCTCACGAAAACCATTACAACTCTGTTTGTCCTACTATTAACATCTTTAACAATAATATATGTATATATAATGCACCCCCACTTCCCCATGCACTTGTGTGCAATAAGAACAAAACGGAAACAGAAACCCAAGTTTCCATGTCTCCTGCTTCCTCCTCTCCCTTCCCTATTCACTATGTGCTATTCTTTCTTTTTTTTTTCTTTTTCTCTTTCTTTTCCGGCCCTTTATATATTATTATAAGTTTTTTTTTATCAAACTTGTACAGTTGCTTTTGTTACCTTTCCTTTTTTATCTTGCCTTTTTCTTCATCCAAGATGAAGCTAATATTGGTAGCTTGTACCACCCAAATCATATCAAATCCTTGGCAGATCCATAAATTTATAGGTCATTCTAAAACCTCATATATATATAATAAAATGATTCGATTTTTCATAGAGGAAAAAAGAAGACAAGTAATTCAAAAGAGTTGAAGTAACTGTAGCACGATACCGTTATACTATAATATATCTGAATTGTTAAACAAGTCACAAATGTAATGAATTATCGAAATCCAATTATTTATATCATGCATGATGATTTCAAATGCATGGACCAGTGGAGACCTACTTCAATATTGTAACTTTTGTGACCATTCTACTTCATCCAGCTTTTGAATCCCCAAAGCCGTCTATCTAGTCGCTTACAAAACATCTCTTTATTATCCCTTTAATAAATTTGACTCTTCCCAATAGGTCGTTGATGATAGCAATGATTTTGAAATTTAATTATGCTATTTGCGTTTTGAACTAAAGGCGTTGTTATATTCTTTGTTATACGAAATATCGAAAGAGAAATTACATGCAAAATAAATTTAAAATTTAATGAGGTTTATTTTTAACTAGGCTACATTATCGAATGTCGACTAATTTTTTTATGTGAAAAAATAACAAATAATATAAGATTCAGAATAACTCAAGCCTGAATGAGTTTATATAGAGATTTTTAATATAAAATAAAAAAAATAAAAACCCTAGAGCCGTCTAAGTTTCATGAGGCTTCATCGTCTCAATTATTCGAAACTCATGTATGAGACGAGTGCTTCGTCGCTCTAATTATTCAAGTAGGAGTGTTCACAGGTTGGATTGAACCCAACCCGAACTCAAACCAGAACAATCCGACCAACTTTGATCGGATCATAATATTTTTGATGTGCCAATTCGATCCAACTCGACCCATCCAAAGTCGGATTAAATCGTATCGGGTCATCCAACCAATTTTTTTTATTTTTTAAATTTATTTATTTATTTTTAAATTTTATTTTTAGTATTTAGTATGAATTATTATATTTACTATTCATTTTAAAACATAAAATATTTTTTAATATTTTATTATGATATATTTTAAATTTAACATTTAAATTACATTAAAACTAGTTTAATTTTTAAAAAATAAACAAAAAACGGGTCGGGCCGGATTCATTCGGATTGAAATTTTTCAAATCGTGCCCAAACCGACCAAGGTTGAGTCTTAATCTGGTCGGGTCGGATCCGACCTGCCTAGAAAATCGAACCAACCCAATTCAGTTTGGATCAGTTCGGGTGGTCGAATTCATCGGATCGACCCGACTCGGTGAACCCCCCTATATTTAGGAGACAATGATGAACACGAGATCATATAAATTTATATACGAGTTAAGATTCAAAAATTTATCAACATATTCTTATAATGGAAAACTTACTATTATTAGAAAAAATGATCGGCGTGTAAATAAATTAAGAATCCTCTAATTTAATTTTTTATTTTTTTTTCCCTGTGAACCTCTTTGTTTGTGGAAATAAAATACAAAATAAAGCATTTAGGTAAATGATGTGGACCCTTGATTTGGGCCGAAAAGTCGCGGGCTTTGGTGCAATGGGCCCAACTTAAAGTATTTGCTGAAATGGTACGCTTTGTTGTTCTGTTCGTCCAGATTCACTCCCAAAAGACGAATGAAAAGATTAAAAAAAATGTTAGAAAGAACAAAAGCAGGTGGTGTACAGTGGTACTAACAAGGGCTCATGACAAACAGCATCTGATGGCAAATCTTATCAACAGTGCATTCTTCTTCTTTTCTTAACCTTTAGGCATCTTTACTAGAGCAATTAAAAAAAAATAAAAGTGTTCTGAGTTGGATGACATATCAATGATATGAAGAAGAAGAAGAAGAAGAAGAAGAAGAAGAAGAAGAAGAAGAAGAAGAAGAAATATATATATAAGGTTTCAATGAGAAGACGACAGATGCATGCGAGCACAATAAAAACCAACGAGGAATCCAAGGTTTCGGATTCTTACATGTTCTCAGAATGTGCAAATTAAACCAAAATAAGGTTTAAGTAATATTTGGAAAACAGCAACCATGTTTATGTTTTTGCCCGCGTTATCAGAAAATGTCAAATTTCAATATACTATTTTTTTGTATGATTAAGAAACGTTTTAATTTTTTACTCTTTTTTTTTGTTTAATAACAAAGCAAATTTGATCAATGAACAATATTAGTTTACCAGTGTAGGAAATAATGTTTCCACGTCCCAAATAAATCAATGTGCTATAATAAAAAATATTTTTAAATCGATTTTTGAGTTCAGGTGCGAATGACTATGCCATCCGAAAAAAAAATTTTAAATCAAGGCCCATATCAGACGAAAACTATATTCAAATTGTTGAGAATATAGGACGAGAGATCGATAAAGAATCAAAACAACGAATAAAAACGAGAAAGAAAGATTGACACATAAATTTTTAACGTGATAAAATTCTCTTGATCAATGTGTATTCACGGGCAAAGGAGATCGTCAATAAAAAAATTTCATTATATTGAATAAAAAGAGTACATCATAAAACTCAAGTCTTTCGCTATCGTCACAGGTTCTTTTTTTTCTCAATTTTTTTCTATAATTTTGAGTACAAAATATAATAATTCAAAGCACAACAACAATAAAAAGAACCATACATTTAACTAAAAGTTCAATGGGGATAAAACATGCTCCATTATGATTCAAATTAAAATAATTTAAAATTATATTTTATTCTATATTAATTAGATGATTATGTGTTATTTAATTTGAATCATAAATTTAAAGTTTGACAATTAATCATATATATCTTTTACAGTAAAACACATGGAAGGAGTGTTTCACCTTCATTAAATATTTTAACTAATCGTTGTCAAGTCATAACTATATTGCTAAGTGATCACTGAACAAAGAAAAAACATAGTGTAAACTGTAAACATCAACGACATTTATGAATATTCCTAGTCATAAAACTAACTGAACTCAGGGCTGTTAAGCTTTCATTAGATCATTATGATCATAAAATCACGACCAATAATGCTAATGTCAATATTAAACAGAGTGATTTAAGAGCTTTGACATGAAAATGAGCTCCATGAATAGTGTTTTTTTTTCAATTACATCCATGAATGGTATTCCTCATCATCCATTACAAGGTCCAACTACAAAACTCTGCAAATAATAGGTACACGTAAGTTATATATACGTTCCAGCTAAATGGATCCTTCAGCTACGCTTAAAATGTTCCCGGATAAATCTTTCTGCATGAGATGGATACTGGTCACGTATGTATGCTCTCAAACACTTCTGATAGGAGAAGTCTATCCACACACCATCAGTCCGTACCACAAAGAGGCACCTTGAGTTTCTAAACTGAGGATGTCGATCAACCTTCATACAAAAATTTGCATATGAATTCCACATTTCTATATGCCAATCTCGGTATGAGAATCTGAGGTAAGATAAATTTATTTTCCCATACTCCATTGGAAAAAACGAAATAAATGGACAATAAACAACAAAAGCATATCCAAGCATTACTTGGATTCACAAAAAAGAAAGTGCATGAGAAAGTTCTTTCGATTCCTTTAGTTGTTCAAATTAAGTTGGTTAGCAATATCTCTTTTTGTTTCTCGGATAGATCTGACTGTGTTATGAATATGTTTATCTAATATTCAAATGCATTTGTTCAGTTAGATAGCAACAAAGAGTTGAAAAAGAGTCTCATTTCCCATTAAAATCCAAATGATTTATCACTTATGAAGCTATAACTAGAAGATAGAAAAGTTATGCAAACAATAGCATACCATTATATAGTCAAGGCCGCAACCAATCTTATCATCCGAGCGTGGATGGTAAGTAAGAAGCCTCTCGATCACTGCCTTTTCGTCTTCTTCACTCAAACGTGCTCCATCCTTGTATCTGCAGAGAAACAAGTCTGTAAAAGATAGGAAAGGCCTTTAATATAGAAGATATGCAACAGTGTCATTCTGCAATTTTTTTCTCAAGAAAGTTATCATTCAAAGAGTTTAGATAGTCGACTAGGTGATGAACAATTCAAAACTTCTATTCGAAGGGCCAAATACGATGAATGATTACCTCTCAAGAATTCAAATCCAAAGATCACTTTGATTTCTCAACTCCCGCAGCAACACTGTATTAAGCACCCTTTTGTCGGTTTTATCACCTCTTGATCTCCATAAGTTGTGTACTAAGACCTAACTATGTCCCATAATCACCACTGCCACTATAATCCTTTTTTCAGAGGACAAAAGAATCTATCTTAATGACTAATCACATTCAACTTTGGGTCAATCCCAGTTCCTACGTAACATACTTGAATCCATATCTGCACCTAGTTCAATTCTATTCTAGTATCCTGGAGGTTTAGCTAGCTACAGTCTTCAAAATCTCTACTTCTGTTCTATTTGTTTCTTCAAATTTTGAATCCAAAGTACGTTATCTAACAGCATAAACAATTCCAACTTTCCAAAAGAAAAAGAAAACTTCCCTCATGAAAAGATTTATTTTTTCGGCCACACAAATGCTAAGATTACTGGAAGGCCTTCTCAAGATCATTAGAAGAAACAAGTCAAGCTGTAAACTTGATTATGACTACATTCTCTAACCTATTCTTTCCATCTGTTCGACAAATGTCCCAGTTCAAAATTGTCAGCATATCCAATGCCGTTGCACTCTAATATCAACACCAATTCAAACATCAGATTACAAAATTACAAAGTACCAAACGCAATTAAGCAGAAGAAAATGACATCTAAGCTGTAGACACCTATTCGAGAGCTCTAACCTATCGGAATGCAGGATCTCCTTGGTGAGGACGGTAATGGGCTCGATGTCGGAAAGGATCTCCTCCTCCTTGTCCTTCCACTTCCGGTCCGCTGAGTGCTCCTCCCACGAGGTGGCCAGCGGCCACGACGGCGAGGGCGCGGGCCGCGATTTCAGGATACTGGCGACGGAAGGAGCGGCCGCCGGAGGACGGGGCTCGTCGGCTGTTGTGAGGCCAGAGGCGTGGCAGCGGGGGAGCGCGGCGGCGCGCAGTGCTCGCGGATGCCGGCGGAAGGGGACTCCCCTGAGAAGGAGGAGGAGGGCGGTGTCGGAAGCCATGCGAACGAGAGAATAAGAAGGGGAGGGATCGAAGTGGCGGTAAGACCAGGAGATAAGTGGGCCGTATCTTGTGGATGAGAAGCCGGGCCCACTTTGAACCACAACTGCAATTTGGGCCTCCAACTAGCAACAGCGTCAACTGCTTTGTTTGCACGTGAAGACAAGTGGATAATTAAATACTTAAAAAAACAAAAAAAATCAACGACAAATTAGATGACATGATGAACGCGAGGAGAGCTAATTACGCTGGAATAATATAGAAAAGATTAAATTTATTAGTTTTGAGTAGGGGCGTTTACCGGGTCGCACCCGATGAATCCGACGATCCAAATTGATCCAATTTTAATTGGATCGGATCGTTGATCGGGTCGGATCTGAACCGATCCGATCATAATCCGATCGCCAATGGATCAGATACAAATCTCAATTTTTCGAACCCGATCAATCCGGCTCAACTCGTGATCCAAACTTTTATGTATCTTTTTATTAATTTGAATTAAAATTTATTCTTAATAAAAAAATTATATTACTTTAAAATTAAAAAAAACATTAAAAATATATTTATATTCTTTAAAATCATTACAAATATTTTAAAAAATATTTACTTATTTTTCTAAAAATATAATTAATATTAAATATTAAAAAATATGAAAAAAATTAATCGGACAAATCCACAATCCAACCTAACTCAAACAAAATCAATCAGGTTGAGTCGGATTTGAATTCTGATCGGGTCAAATTCGATCCATGAACACTCCTAATTTTGAGGAGCACCAACAATTGAATTGAGATCGAAAATATTTTGTTTACCTCCTTAATGAAAATTTGGGGTATAATATTTGTCTCATGGGGTGTCCCTCCTTTAACTATCAAGATATAAAAAATAATTATTCCCCAAAATTTCATTAAGGAGGCAAAGAAAACAATTTTTTTATCTCAGTAGTTGAATTGTCATTTCGATGCAGCAAAGCAGCCTCAAGCAAAGTCTTTGCAGAAATAAAAAAAATCTAAACCGTGTAAGTGTCTAGTTTTCTAATCGTGTTCTTTATTTTGTTTTAGATCATTTTACATCTCATTTGGTTAGTATAAGGGTGTTGATTGATGGAATGTAATATTTCTTAGAATGAAACATTCCTAAAATCATATTTCAAGAAATATAATATTATTATATTTCGTTCGAGATTGAAATCTGCTCAAAATGAACTTAATTTTATAATTTATATGAAAGTGGGCAAAGATAGGGAAAAGAAGAGAATTATGTGAGAGAAAGTGAAATATTGGAGGAGAAAATCAATAAACTTTAAGGAGAGATAAAGTTATGGTGTTAAAGAAAAGATAAGGAGAAAATTATAGAAAAGACAAAGTAAACATATTAGAAAAAAGCAAATTTGGGTGAATAAAAAAAGTTATGAAATTATATTATTGGAGAAAAAAATATATTTGGGGATAGAGAAAGTGTGATATTTAGGTGATAAAAAATGATAAATTTGGAGGGAAAAGATAAGAAATTAGATTATAAGTGAAATAAAGTAAAATATCATACAAGAAAGAAAGTAAGATATTATATGAGAGAGAAGACGAAATATTAAAGAAAAAGGAAAGTATGATATTATATATGAGAAAAAATAGAGAAAAGAGAAAGTTATGAGATTAAATTATATACTATAAAAAATAAAATATTCTAAAAGAGAGAAAATGAGATATTATATGAAAGAAAAAATAAAAAAAATGGAGGAGAGAGAAAGTCGGACATTACAAAAGAGAAAAATGAGAAATTTGGAGAGAGAAAGTTATGAGATTATATCGTAGAAGAGGAAAATTAAAATATTATAAGAGAGAGAAAGTAAGATATTATATAAAATAGAAAATGAAAAAATGGAGGAGCAAAAAGATAAAATATTATAATAGAAAAAAAGTGAAGAAGAGAGAAAGTTATGAGATTAAATTATATTAAAAAAATAAGTTATTATAGAAGAGAGAAAATTAAATATTATATAAAAGAGAAAATAATTAGATTTAAATCAAAAGAAATTAGAAGAGAGTTTATGAGAAGGGAGAGATTGTAGATGAAAAAATATTGATATTAAAAGAAAGAAAGTAAAAATTTCGTGCAATTTTTGTTTCTTAAAGATGAAATATTTTTTTTAAAAAATAGAATTTTAATTTAATTTATAACCGCAGTACTCTAAAATATTATCACATTTCTTTAGAAGGAATGCATTTTCTATTTAATGAAATATCATTCTAAGAAGAATGTATGATTATAAATACATTACCAAATTAATCAATCTAAATATAAAAAATTATAATATATGTAAATGTTATAAAGATAGCGCCAACCAAAGATAAAATTTGTTTAAGAGTCCTACTTTGCATTAGATTATATTAATTGATAATTATTATTTCTCTACACCAAGCCAATGATAGGGAAATTATCTATTAATATGCAGATGCTCCTTCACAAATCCTGACGTTCTATTTTTATAAAAGCAAGACAACCTTAACTAGTGCAAATTAGGACCCCTAAACAAATCATATCTAAGTTAATCACACAAGAACTGAAAAGAACTAAAACAAAACGAAAGAAGAAAACTACTACGATTAGGAAAGTAGATGATAACACATATTCGCCTTTAAATTCTAACAAGCACTTTGCTTCAAACTGCTTTGCTACATCACATTTGTCCTCAAAACTAACAAATTTAACCTTATAGTTAATAGCAATGTTTTAAAATCCGACCCGGACATCGACCCGGATAACTTGACGGGTCAGATCGGACCGGTCGAATCGGTCGGACCGGATGATCGAACCGGATATTAATAAACTAATATAAAAAAGAAATTGTAAGAGAAACAGAGTGACCACGTCCGATCACTATAATAAAAAATAAGTGTAAAATAAAAATACATGAGCATATATTATTAATTATAATAACATGATACTTTTTAGTTCTAATTCATAATTTGTAATAGTACTTAACGATAAAAAATAAATAATAAAATAATTATTAAACACTAATATGCTCATTTGATTTATTAATTTTTTTTATTTAACATAATTATTTTAGATCTTATTTATATGACAAAGTATATTATTTAGTTCTAGAAAAATAAACTAAACTTCTATTATTATTATTTGAAAAAAAATATTTTTTTTGTCCGGGTTGGTCAAACCCACCGGGTCGAGCGGTTCAACCCGGGTTTTGACCGGGTCAAAACAGTCCAATTGGCACCACGAGTTTTGAGTGATCCATGACCCGTTTTAAACTTCGAACACCGATCCGACCGGCCGGGTCGGATTTTACAACATGGGTTAATAGAGGTGTCACTCCTTGAAATAAGGGATGCCATATTCCTCTTTCTTTAGAGCCGTCAGATCAAGATCATATGATTACAAATGATGGAAAGAGAATTATCATCTAAGAAAGAGAGGGAAAGAGAATCGAGGGTAAATTTTTTTAACCTTTATTCGAACCTAATTTGAGATTTAATTAGTTAAGAGAAGAGAGAAAGTTACTTTTTTTAACTTTTCTTTCAAAATACTTTCTTTCAGTGTCGCCTTTTCTCTCGATCCAAACACACCATTGAAGAAGAGACACCTTCATTAACTCCATTTGCTACACAATAAAATTTATTTTCGCTTTCTAATACAAATTGCATAGTTATTCTTCAATAAATTATTCTAGGAAGAACATGCCTTCCAAGTGTAGTGCACATAAACCATTGGTCAAAATAAGAATATGACAACTATATCATATTCAATAGATAATATGCAGTTCAGAATCGCAAGCATTAATACTTTCTAAATTTTCGCTTGAGTCATATTTCCTATTATTTACTTTACCCTTGCAAATTGCTCAATGGAAAGCAATGCAGTCTACACATCAGACATTTTTTTTCCGGTTACAATAAATAAAGTTGTTGCTCAGTTTCAATCACTAGTGCAGAAATTAATCCATAGCACACATACAAGCACTTTAGAGTTTGCATATGACAATGAGCTGTATGACTAAAATATTCTTGATCATCTCAAAATTCATAATAATGACAAGTCATATGTATGTTTGAAGTAAATGGATCCTTTATCTGCGCTTCAAATGTCTCGTCGAGTGGAAACTTGTCACGTTTGAATGCTCGCAAACACTTGTAGGAAAAGTCTATGCAAACACCATTAGTTTGCACCACAAAGAGGCACCTTGAGTTTCTAAATTGAGGATGTCGATCGACCTTCAAAGGAAAAGTGTGATTGAGTTTAAATATTTGACAACTAATCAACTACAATGTCCTCTGGTATAATGGTCATTCTAAGAAGATCTACAATACATAATCAAATTGAGAACAAATTAATATGAAATTGAAAGTCTCAAGTACTAGATGCTCATGTGTTACAAAGCATGATTGGAAGTCTGAACTCCCAAAGCAAAAGAAATGTGAATAGAATGAATGAAGGAAACCAACAATGCAAACATTGTGAATCATAATACCAATTCCGTGCCCAAAGTTAGTCTAATAAGTGGCTCAATACCATACATACACAGGAGCCGTGCTCAACCTTGGCCCATTTATTGGCAGTTCATAGCTCAGCTTGGTTGACCTTTCGCACTAAGACATCCAATTTCAAACAAACAAAATAGAGAGAAACCCACAAAAGGTGAACTCATGAGTAGCTTTGGCTCTAGAATAAAAAGCCAATTTCTTTTAGAGGGATAAAAAGTAAAAAGTTATCCATATAGAAAGTTCAACTTACAAATTTCAAACGTTATATTAGGTGACTGATACATTTTAGGGAACAAAGAGGAAAGAGAAGTGTTCAGAAAGACATTCTATCATTATTATTATCAAATCTATATGCCTTAATATTCATGAAGCTATTTACTAGAAGATGCAAAGGCATGCACAGAGGTAGCGTACCATTATATAGTGAATACCACAACCAATCTTATCCTCTGAGTGTGGATGGTAAGTAAGAAGTTGTTCGACTGCCTTTTCATCTTCTTCACTCAAACGCTCTCCATCTGTGTATCTGCAGTACAATAAGTCTGTAATATGATAGAAAAATCTTCAAGGTTTGTAATAGGGTACAAAGAATATAAATCTCAAAGTAGTAGTGTGATTCTGCGAGTCTTTCTCCAGATATTTGTGCTTTATTAATTTGGCTATTTGACTAAGAAACAATGAAGGTATAACTTCTACATTACATAACATTTGACAGATCAAAATACGATAAATGTAGTCTTGCAAAATCAGATCTAACCATCACCTTGACTTCTCAACTCACAAAGCACCAGCGCTGCACTTACTTGGTTTTCACATCTATATATCTCCATAGGTTCTGCTGTAAAACCTAAATATGCCTCTACAATAACCATTACCAATTGTTACAGCTTTGTCACTTTGCCACTAAAATCAATACTAATGACTAATCTTACAGAACTTGAATTGATTCCAGTTCCAACAAAATACATTTGAATCCAAATTCTTTACTAAGCTGAATTCTAGTCTCCTTTAAGATTAGCTAAGCAACTCCTGGTGAAAACTTGTGCAGCAGTCATGGCAACTCGCGGTTACGACTGTGTTCTCTCATCTATTTCTTTTTTAACATATAACTCCCTAAATTGAACCCTAACAAATGTTGCATTGAAGTGATCGATAGAAGTCTCAGTTTACATTGCATCTTGTTATGCACAATGCATGGTATCCAATATTAATTGCACCCTTATCTCAGCGGCGATTCAAACATCATATACAAACACATTCAAGCAGAAGAAGATGAAGGATATACGAATCTATCTACACGCCTTCAAGAGCTCTTTAGTCAAAAAGATAAAAATAAAAATGGGAGCTTTGAGAGCTGTAACCTGTCGGAATGCAGAATCTCCTGGATGAGGGTGGTTATCCGCTGGATGTAGGAGAGGACGTTCTTATCCTCATCCTTCCATCCCCGGCACATGGAATGCTCCTTCCATAAGGTGTCAGGTGGCCAGGAGGGCGTGGCTTCGCGGATACTGGCGGCGGCGGCGGCGGCATCCCCGGCCGTGGCAGAGGCAGTTGCCGGAGGACGACGCTCGTCGGATTCCAAGAAGGCGGAGGCGTAACGCCGGGGGAGCGCGGCCGCGAGCAGGGCAAGCGGGCAGCGGCGGAGAGGTACTCCCCTGAAGAGGCGGAGAGCGGTGTTGGAAGCCATGAGAGCGAGCGAGAAGGTTGGACTCGAGGGCGGTTCAAGAACCAAACGATAAATGGGCTTTATCTTTTAGTTGGGCCTCCATCTTGCTACGATGTCTACAAAGAAAGGAATACTTTATTTATCAGCAATATAGTGATTTAAATAAATATTACAATTGATCCTAATTTCGAAAAAAAATTAATGAATGCTCCACGGTATCCGGAGTTATTAGTATCCTACTAATATGTGTCATGAGGAAGAAAAAATAGGGGGGCCAAAATATATAACAATAAATTAAAAAAATATGGGAAGGACTTGAATTTGAATCCTAGTCCTCTAAATGCTTGTCAAAATCACCTATCCACTATGCCAATTAGCTAATTGTGAAAGTTTGTTAGTATTTAATTTATTTATTGACTATAACTACTAGTATATACGTATATATATACTTTATATAGCGAAAAGTTGAGGGGGGCCGTGGCCCCCCTCGGAATATATGTCGGTCCGCCCCTGTCCACCGCTATATAAAGTTTAATGATTTTGATGATAACATTTCGTAACATTTTTAAAATACTTTGTAGTTATATATATTTATTTTTTATTTTAGTCACCCGAATATTGTTTAAACTAAATCTTAGACGGAACCGAATATTGGAAAATATTTATTCAAACCAAACAATTGTTCAATTGTTCATAAACAAAAACAAATAATAAAATGTGACACTTATATGTGTTGGAGGGGGGAAATGAACATGTTGAGCTCTCATGTTTGATACATTTGCAAACTGTATTTAAAAATAATTTTGGAGATTTCTTGTCGACCAACAATTTGAGCTATCTATCTTTAAATCTTAAGTAAGTTTAAAATTTTAAGGTATTTAAGATATTATATTTAATTCTTAATTTTTTTGTTAAGCTCTGAAATTAAGAATTCTCAACTTGCTACAATATTGTGTTAAAAGATGTTCATCTATTTCAAAAGTTAAATGATTAAAAAGATATATTTGTTTTTTTATATGTATGATGTTGATGAAGTTTGATATAAAGATGATTGACACGATTAATATATCCTTTTTTTTAACTAATGACAACATAGTTTGATAGATGTAAAAGGGCTTACATAGCGAAGATACAAAAATTGATAAAATGTAAAATGAAACTGGGGCTATACTGTCCAATTTACCAAAAAAAATGAAAAAAAAGGTGATAATGCTCATTTCTTCCGTTGCAATGGAGATTATAGTTTGAGAGGAGAGCGTTCGGCCCAACCGCTTTCCTCTTCCTCTCACAGAGGGAAGCGTTTGATTTAAAACGTTGTCCTTCCAAACACAACTTTAGTAAAAATATTAACCATCAATTTCTATTAGCAACCTCATGATGATTTATATCATAGGAGAAAATATGAATAAAATTAATAATAAAAAATTATACATAAAGAAAATATTTTTTCTATAACATTTAAAATTATTAACTCACTAAATAAAAGGATGAGCAAACAAAAAAAATTAAAAATGAATATTGACCCCTGCCAAATAAAATAATATTTATTTGATAGTTAAAATATTTAATTTTCCATCATAAAGTAAATTCCTCGTAGTTTCAGTTTAATTTCTTATTTATTAGATTCAATGGGTATTATTATTATTATTATTATTATTATTATTATTATTATTATTATTATTATTATTATTGCTCAAATTCTGAATATACTGCACATTTCCAGCCATGCAAATTCACGTGTGTTTAAACCTTATACTGTTTTCTTTCCCAATTTCTAATCACAAGTCTCTTCAAAACGAGGAAGTAGTGTTTCTCAAAGTATTAAGTTTCATAAATGTTTTTAAAAAGTCAGAGAAGTCAAAAATTTCATATCACGCCCGATTTTTCATACAAATTTAGTATATATCATATTATATATTAAGCTTGCATAAGTTATTAAAAAAATATGAAGTTAAATAAATTTCTATAAAAATGAATTTTTACTTTTTTTCGAACATATATATTTTTCGTGCATCTTCGAAATGCTACCACACGATATCATTATCTTTGATTTGACCAGTAAATCATAGGACCACATCATATAAACACAATATTTAAAACTAAATATCTCCAACATGTAAAAAATATTAATAAGTTTATTACGTCAATTCTAATAGAAAATTAAAATTCAACAATAGGTCATAACAGAATACTAAACAAGTAGAGCTCAATATCCTCTTATTATATAGAAAACTTCAAATTATACCAGTGACACATTAATCAGGATTCTATGTCATGTACAAGTCGATCATCACATACTTCACCATCATAAGTGTCATCGTTCCTACTTAACATTTGGGATGCCTCTAAAATTTGAATTAGCAGGGAAGATAAAATCTCCTTTGAGCAATGACGCCTAATATGTAATAAGATTATATTAAAGAATAATAATACGGAATAATCGTACAATTAAATAAAATCTCTTTTTCAGTTATAATCAATAATTTATTTGGGAAAATCAATGTCATTTAATATGTTCCATCTTTTATCTTTCATCTTCCCTTGCCAATCAATCATTTTTTATCGATCAATTTCAATCAATTATTTTTAATCAAACATTTTCTATTATTAATACATGAAGATTTTAGCGATCCAGGACTAATATGGCTAGCTAGATCATGTGTCAACCTAAGATCCATCAATAATAATAACAATTAAATCGGGAGAGAGCACCAATAACACTAAGGGGATTAAAGTCTACTCTCTATAATAATAACCGAAGACACCAATAATTCTTATAGGATTAAAGTATGTCATCTTTCAACAACTCAGAACACTGATAACTCTTATATGATTAAAGATTGTTCTCAATAAGCACATGAAAAACATTAATAACCCTTATAAAATTAAAAAAAATTGTTCTCTAAGTTTGTCGGAGCCTTCCTCTTTATGTATAATTTAAACCACAAATATTTACATATTTTATTTTTCAATTATCTATAAAACTAGGTTTACGTGAAAATGCAGTAGGCCTACCTCAATCAAGTTCAAAGAGTCATACAAACAGGCATCTTGCATCCCGGGACACGGCCCACATCGGAGACGACACGCCCCCGTGTTGTTCTCCGGGTTAAGCACGTCTAAGGGAAAACACAACTATTTCGAACAATGCATTTAGTTCAGGAGACGGAGACCACATTAGGGTTAACATGGACCATTTTGACTAACGTTCCCTTTTTGGGAAAAGGTTTCCCACACGTCAAAGGAGGATGAGGTCATTTTGAAGCATGGTTGGGGTTTCGAGAATGCGACTCATGTCCCAAAGGCACACGAATCGTTTTGTCCAGGGAACGCGATCGTGGTCGGAACGACGCGCCCGAGTATGATGTGGCGGTCCTCCTAGAGGACGCGAACCGTGTCCATATGAATGTGGTCCATTTCCAACTTTTATTTCATCCGATGTGATGACGTCTTCAACCGACGCGGCCCGTCTCTAACGTGTCCTTTGCCGACACCTTTGACGTGGATCGTGTCATGGGGGAACATAGCCCATGTTCAGTTATAGATTACATGATTTAACATTATTTAAACGTTCGAATCAAATCGAATAACTCTTCCATAAACATCTGATTGACGAAATATTAATCCAACAAAAATCCTCTTTAATCATCATTAACAATCCATTTAAAATCGAAAATTAATCCTTCTTAATGATCCTATTCACATACCTTGGGATCCTCTTCTATTAGTCTCACGTCTTATATTATCTTCCTCGTTCAACGTGTTGTCCTCTTTGTCACCTCCTCTTAGCACGAATCCTGATGTTGAGGCCTAAGCAGAGGCGGAGCCAAGGGGTGCAAGGGTGTGCACTGGCACCCCCTAGACTCCATTAAATAGGGACATTATTATGCATAGGTCAAGATTGCTTGCTTGTCTAATTGGATGAAATATTTTATATCCAATTATATGGTTCAACTAGAGGTCATCAGTTCGATCCCCCATTGCCTTGTCATTTTTTCTTTTTTTCCTACTTATTTTACCTATTCCATTTTTACTTCTTTATTATTTATTCTTTATGTTTACCCAAGACTGTTTTCTTCCATAAGCTTATATCATATTAATATTTATTCATTCATTAACAATATGATTTATATATATTATAATATACATTTCTCCTTATTAATCTTGTAATATTAAAGCGTAATAATCTACTTATTTATTTTTGCATACTTTTATTTTCTTATTATTTATCCTTTATCTTTACTCAAACATTAGCTTATATTTTTAAAAAGTATCATTTATTTATATTATGTTAAAATTTATTAATTCACTAAAAGTTATATATATATATATAATATAATATAATACATTATACATTTTTACATATTAGTATATGACTATATCATGTATATCTACTTATTATTCTATCACACAGATAGAAGTATATTTTTCTTAAAACATATATCAATATTGTTAATTTTTATTTTATTTAATAATAATATCATATCCATATTTTTAAATGTTCTCGCTCTTTTTTTTCTATTTTTTAATGTTTAAAATAAAAAAAATAAAATTAATGTAAATATTTTGAATTATATTATGCCGTCCAAATAAATTAATAAATTATAATTACAAATATATATTAATGTTCAAAATATTTTTTTAATTATATAAATAAGTATATGAATAATTGTGCACCCCCTGAATAAAAGTTCGAGCTCCGCCACTGGGCCTAAGAGAGAGAAGGGAGAAAATGGAGGAGGAGAGATAACTCACCTGACGGCTAGAGCATAACTATAGATTTGGGAGAATTATTTCCTCGTGGTTAGGAGTTTATATAAATGGAGGATTAGAATTTTAAGTCGAATTTCGAAATTTAATCATGTTTCAATTTTAATCCAAATCCAATTCAAACTTTGTACGTGTCAACACGACCTGTGTCCGTGATAGACGTGACTCATTTTATACAACACGACCTGTGTCTGATATGGACACGACTCGTGTCGGACAAGGATGTTTCGGGCATCATAACCTCCTTAAAATTAGATTCGTCTTCGAATCTAGCATCTATTACTATTTTATGTTGTGATAAATAATCTCTTTAGGAATAATATTAATATAAATTGGGTTAAGTTTTGGTGGCCATACCTAGAAAATCATATGGGGCACACATTGCAGCTCATGTTTTGTTGTCATTCAGTATTGTGGTCCTTGTTTATTCGTATCACATTTCTTATCTTGACAATCTCTTACAAAATGTCTATATGAGGCATGTGCCGGTTTTGCAATGACATTCTCCCAAGTGTTGTCGTTGATAGTGTGGACATACCTCTTTATTAGTCTGTTATTTTCATTGTCTTTCCTATGGTTCGTACGGCTTTGGGCGCTCTTCTCAATGACGATCTCTCCAATCAAGAACTTTATGTTGTCTCATATCATCCCATCTAGCTATGTCTCTATTTTGTGGGCGTGGTGCCTCTTTACTCAAAAAGTAAAGAGTAAAAAAAAATGATAAAATGTAAATGAAAGTGGGGCTATACTGTCCAATTTACTCAAAAAGAATGAATGCAAAAAGTGATCATGTTCATTTTTTTCATTGTAATGGAGGTTGCACTAAGAACGTTAATCATCAATTTCTATTAGCGACCGCATAATTATTTATGTCATACTAAGTAAACAGAAAATATGAATAAGATTATAATAAGAAATATTATACATAAAAAATATCTTCAATTGATATATTTTTCTTAATTATCTTATAATATTCAAAATAATTATCTCCGATTAATTATATCGTCCTAGGTCGAACACCTACCCATATATTTCATCGAACACTATAAGTTATATAATTTATGTATTGTAACGACATTACTGACCTAGAATCCCTTTTTGCCTTCGAAAAGGTGTGAATGTGTAGACAGTACGTTACGCCAGTGATGCTGACATATTTAAGTAAAAGAAAATCCTATAAATATCAGAAAGCTATAAAATATTTATTCATAACACAGAAAAATAAAAAGAAAATACATATATACAGTTTTTGAAAATTAGTTTGAATATTTATTTGTTGTCATCAATAGTACGCATGAAAGTTAACAAAACTATGTCAATACCACTTTAAGTTCAACCACTTGTTATGTACTTATTCGATGTGGTCATTTGTAAGTCAAAATCCATAAAATAATTTTTGACTTTGATGAACAAATGAATCACGAAACGCGTCACTTATATATTTTTCTTTCGACATTTCTTTTTCATATAATATTTTCGTAAGAGAAAAAGAAAACATATAAAAGCTCTTTAATTTGACATGAGTAACGTTCACTTTTAACGAGTAAGAAACTAATAAATCATAGACTTTAAGGAAAACAATTTAGTAAGAAAGTGGCCATGTGAATTGGGAAAAAGAAAACAAATCTTTTGCTATCAAAACTTCTTTTAGGAAAACAAACAAGAAATCAAGGTGGAAAGATATATGCAAATTTCTTCCGCGTGGAAAATAAAAGGTAAGAAGTAATTTAATTTAAGCAACTAAACATTAAAATGTGGTGAAGATTATTGGACACATCAAAGAGTATTTTCCAAAAAGTTTGAGTCAACGGCGATCTTTTAGTTGGTCAAAGTCTTTTCCAAACTCTGGAAGCACCTGGATTAATCCATTTTTCAAACACAGGAGGTAGCTTCACAAGGCAGTTTGAAGAAATAATTAAGGGATTAACAATTTGCTCTAAAAGAATCATAAACTATAATATGAATGATTGTGATGTAATCAAATATTTTAATTAAAATATTTGACATATTTATTTTATTTTTTAATCATTGATAAAGAGAAAAATAATGTTCCACATATTTTTTTTTCATTCTCAATAAATAAAAGGATGAGCAAAATAAAATAAAAAAATGGATATTGACCCCTGTCAAATAATAATATTTATTTGATAGTTAAAATATTTATTTTTTTCCATCATAAAGTAAATTCCTCGTAGTTTCAGTTTAATTTCTTATTTATTAGATTCAAGGTATTATTATTATTATTATTATTATTATTATTATTATTATTATTATTATTATTATTATTATTATTATTATTATTATTATTATTATTATTATTATGTTAATTGCTCAAATTCTGAATACACCGCACATTTTTCCAAGGCATGCAAATTCACGTGTGTTTAAACTTTATACTGTTTTCTATCCTAATTTCTAAGGACAAGTCTCGTCAAAACAGGAGAGTCTTTCTAAAAGTATTAAGTTTCATAAATTGTTTCTAAAAAGTCAGAGAAGCCAAAATTTTCATCCCACGCCCAAATTTTCATACCAATTTAATATATATATATATATATAGCCTTTGACTCCCATAAGTTAATAAAAAACTATTAAGTTAAATAAAGTTCTTTATAAAATGAATAGTTACTTTTACCATACATTTGGTTGTTTATTATCCTTTTATCCGTCCCTGAGACTAAACCAAAATTTATTGTGAAATTGAATAAACGAATTCAAATTAATTTTCTGAACATTAGAAACATCGAAAATAAACGAAATACAAAACTGCCGATTCATCATTCATCACGAAGGGGAACAAGGGCGTGGTGCAGTGGCTCACCCCTCGACTTGAGCACCGAGAGGTCTCCAGTTCGAATCCCACCGTGGGACTTATGTGCCCCTTTATTTTCAGTATTTTCTTTCAATGTATTAGGCCATAGGCCTCCCTTTGTAATCGAAAAAAAATCATTCATCACGAATTTGGGCCTCGTGCCGCGTCAAACTCTCGAGTGGTCACAACAAGAACTCACAACGCGCGCCACTTTTGACGAATCCAACGGGCCGGTGATGCGACTCATCACAACCCGTCCATTTAAATGGTCAACTACATAAAAAAATAGAGGTGCTATCTACTTAATTAAGTAACACCGTATTACTTACCTTATCAACCATAAAATATTAAATATATGATAAATATGAAATATTTTCTTTTTTAAATAATTCATTATAAATTATTAGATTTATCGTATATTTAACATCTTACGATTAATAAGATAGATACTATAGTATTACCTATTTAAATAGGTAACATCTCCACTAAACCTATATATATATATATATATATATATAGTAACATCTTACTACTTATCTTAATAATTATAGGATATTCGATATACTATAGATTTAATAACTTATAATAAATTATTTAAGAATGAAAAAAATTTATATTCATTGTATATGGAAGATCCTACGATTATTATGAGAAGTAGTACAATGTCACCCATTTAAGTAAATAATATCTCTATTTTTTGTTATATATACACAAGTGGTTTGAGTCCTTCTAATTTTCGAATATTAGAATGAGGAAAACCAAGAACGGAATAAGACAAGTAGAGGGAATTACTAAAAAAATCAAACTAAAATTAACTCGAATTGATTCCGCCTTCAAGTCCGCCTTCAGATCCGGAGCCTTGGACGATCCGTCAGCTCTCGCCGTCTCCGGCACGCCGCCGTGCATGGGCCAATCCGCCTCCGCCCCATCCTTCCGTTCCCTCTCCTCCTCCCGCCGCTCCAAGCACTCCGCCGCCGCTGCCGCTGCCGCCGCCGTCAAGCCGACGCCTCCGGCCGATGCCCCCATGGTTGGATCCGGCTGTGTCTTTTCCCAGGCGAGGGACCACACGGCTGACCTCCCCGACGAGTGCCTGGCCATCGTCTTCCAGTCCCTCGGCTCCGTCGACCGGAAGCGGTGCTCCCTTGTCTGCCGGCGGTGGCTATCCGTCGAGGCCCAGAGCCGCTACCGCCTCGCCCTCAACGCCCAGTCGGGGCTACTGGCCGCGGCCCCCGCGCTCTTCGACCGGTACGATTCCGTCGTAAAGCTCGCCCTCAAGTGCGATCGGCGCTCCGACAGCATCGGCGATGACGCCCTCGCGCTGATCGCGTCGCGCTGTCCCAACCTCACCCGTCTCAAGCTCCGCGCCTGCCGCGCCGTCACCGATTCTGGCATGGCCGTCGTCGCAAAGCACTGCTCAGGCCTCCGCAAGCTCTCCGTCGGGTCTTGCGCCTTTGGAGTCAAGGGCATCGATGCCATTCTCCGTGGATGCTCGCAGATGGAGGAGCTCTCCATCAAGCGCCTCCGAGGTCTCCCTGACGCCATCTCCATAGCTGCTGCCGCAACCTCAGACCCCGTTGCCGGTTCCGCCTCTCTCCTTTCGATCTGCGTCAAGGAACTCTACAACGGGCAGTGCTTCGCGCCGCTCATCGCCGGCTCCCCCAACCTCAAGACCCTCAAGCTCATCCGCTGCTCCGGCGACTGGGACTTCGTCCTTCAGGACCTCGCCGACAAGGTCCCGGGTATCGTGGAGGTCCACCTTGAGAAGCTCCAGGTCAGTGATCGCGGCGTCTCCGCTCTAGCTGCGTGTCCTGATCTTGAGATACTGCACCTTGTCAAGACACTGGACTGCACCGACATCGGCCTTGCTGCCGTCGCCGGTCGCTGCCACCTGCTCCGCAAGATCCATATCGACGGCTGGAAGGCGAACAGGATCGGCGACGATGGCCTCATAGCGATAGGGATGCAGTGCCCTAACCTCCAGGAGCTGGTCCTCATCAGTGTCAATCCGACGTCCCGAAGTTTGGGCATTATAGCAAACAATTGCCGCAACTTAGAGAGGCTTGCCCTCTGCGGCAGTGACACCTTTGGGGATACTGAGATCACTTGTATCGCCGCAAAGTGCATGTCCCTAAAGAAACTTTGTATCAAAGGGTGCCCGGTTTCGGACCAGGGATTGGGGGCTCTGGCCGAGGGGTGCCCGAAGCTGATCAAGGTGAAGGTGAAGAAGTGCAAGGGGGTGACTGCGCAATGTGCGGACAGGTTGATGGCGATAAGAGATGGGATGCTTGCTGTGAACTTGGACATTGTTGGGCCAAGTGAGCAGCAGGAGGCAAGTGTTGCCGAGAGCCAAATGCTTCCGAACGAAATTGAACAGTTGCCATTGTCAGTTGATCAGTGGACCATTGAGCCTCCATCAAGCAGTGCTGCAAGGTCGGGTCCATGGAGGACGCGGGTGGGATTCTTGACCGGGCGGAGCCTTGTTGCGTCTGCTTTAAGGAGATTGTCACGAGGAACCAGCAGTTCAAATCACACGTAAAATTCTCATTTCTTTGCTTCAGTTCCTTATTCTGCCATGTATCTGCATCTTCATGGTAATCAAATCATCGTGTTTAAGTATGTATTGTGGCTATGTTGCTTTTCATACACTGTCGATTCTTAATCCTCTACATTGAAAGGTTAAATTGGTTCAAGTTTTATTGCTGGAACTACTGAATTAGTTCCGTATCCATACCCTTTTCGTTTGCTCACAAGTGTCTTAAATAGTTCTTTTTTTTTCTGATATGATTATGGCTAGTATTTACAGATCCTTGTATCCTCAAGAGGCCCTGGTCATTAAAAGAAATAGCACAATGTCTTCTAGTTGTTTTCTATTTGGAACCTTTAAGTTTCTTGCTAGTGTTTGCTGGCAATCCAGTGATACTTCTAGTTCTAGGGTGTCTTATATTCACATAGATAGAAATCCTGTTGTGCACACAACAGTACAATCATGTGCTTCCGATGATGCTTTCACACTGCATTGACCGATTTCCCCTCAAAAATGAGAAAAAAAAAAGATTAACTGGCCCATATTTCAGTTCCTGTTTGGAAATATGCTTAAGGAAGTCTTTTGAATTAACAAATATCGAAAACCTGCAAACTGTATGCTAATAGTGTGTCTTACCATACCTGAGATTAGTTGATTTACTTTACACCACAGAGAGCAGATTCTTCTTTTTCTCTTATCAGACAATAAGAAATAAGATTATGTTTCAGTTATATAATCTTCAACATTTTGAAATTAAACGAGAAACTGAAATTAAAAATTCTGCAATTTCTTTGCCCCAATCCACATGCCTTAGTTTTGGTGGTTGCTATAAAAATAAATTTTGACATATGACAGCTTATTACAAAGGGTAATACCAACCAGGTTGGCGCAGTTTGTATGATTAAGGGTTGAGACTATTAGTTCGAAGTTCAAATCTTAAATACATTGATGGGAGAGAGCCTTTGACATTGGTTGTCTTCGTGCAGTTAAAAAAAAAGTCGGATAGTCCAGTAAGGCATATGATTTATCTTCATGCTTTCCGAAATTTATATTCTAAATTTTCTGTAGCTACGTTAATTAAATTTGCGAGTCTGTAACTCTTGTCTATTGAATTAAGGGTTGAGACTATTAGTTCCAAGTTCAAACCTTAAATACATCGTTGGGAGAGAGCCTTTGACATTGGTCGTCCTTGGGCAGTTAAAAGTCAGATAGTCCAGCAAGGCATATGATTTATCTTCATGCTTTCCGAAATTTATTCTAAATTTCTGAAGTGACGTTAGTTAAATTTGCGAGTCTGCAACCCTTGTCTCTTGTTTTTTTTCTGAAAGGGAACCCTTGTCTCTTGTTCATCTGATATATTTTTTATATCCGAAGTGTATATTCTCATGTTCGAGTTTAATAGTCAAAATGCCTACTTTCTGCTGTTAGATGCGATATACTTTCTGAACTCGGATTAATATCTATATCTACACTTTCACGTTTGTGTATAAGTACATTTCTAAAGTTGTGTAGTAAATTTGTATGGTTCTCGCTCCATGTTCATTATGCGTGTTACTATAAGTGTACTAGTACTTGATAGATCTATAATGTTTGAACTGTTTTTTTTTAACTGCAAAATGCTACAAGGGTAAACACTAAAAATGCGCACAACCCGCATTATTATTCTATACGAACGCATGTCTAGCTCTTTAGAATTGTTTGGCTGCATGAAACTATTGATTTTTCTGCTTCTGATGAATACTCATGGAATAAATTGGTTGATTGCATCACTGAGTTTGGCAGATGTATAGATCAGTCAAGGTCCATTAATTTCAATGGAGCTGCATTGTTGTCTGAATTTTTTGAGTTTTTTCCTCTTGTGAGTTCACGACAACTCGTAATTTAGTGCCTTCTTGCTTCATGCTGACAGAATTGAAGCATAAAAGACTGAAATTATTTGTGACTTTGTTGAGTTTGCTACTTGTTCTTGTAAGTTTAGTTGATTTGTACAGAAGCGAAACATTTACACACGGTCATCGATAGCTGCCTGTAGTCACCCAAATTATCATGCGATTTTGTCTCATGTATGGTTAAGTCGTCCAAGTTAAGTCTTGTTAAGTTATTATTATTAGGATGAGCTGTATCCGGAGTTGTTAGCCACAAGATTTTTTAACTCCTGTGGTGACAACACCTGAAGATGATGTCTACTTTTCCTAATGGACGACTTGAGTTGGACACCAAGACACGTCAATTTGCTGAGAATTTATGACCTATAAAAAGGTTTCTTAATAACCAATCGGACTGTCATTTGATCACAAGGTGCATTAGGTTTTCCCGCTTGGATGGGCAGATTACAAAATCTGTTTGCTGATGGGTATTTGGCTTGAATAATATGATCGATGTTTTCAGTGGATTTTGCTCTTGTAAACGTACGTCTCATCTATGGCTCGTCCTGCACCAAGGGGTTAAACAAACTTCTGCAATAGGGAATTATTAAGATAAAATTGGCATTTGCAATCTATGAATTTATTTTTGTGTTTAATCGAAAACATGAACAGTGGATGAAATGGAAGCATCAGGCACAGTGAGATCTTTTTACCTATTCGTTTTTGCTATTTATTTACTATGCCGTCGCTCCTCTTTTTCGTTGAATACCCCATAAATGACGGAGGTGATGACTGCCCCAACATGACTCAATAGTTGAGAGTTACTAAAGCAAACCGCCGTAAATATTATTCAGTATATTATCAAATATTTGTATCTAAAATCCATGTGGAAGTTAAATCTGATGAAGTTCGATAAGTTCTTATTATTATTATTATTATTATTATTATTATTATTATTATTATTATTATTATTATTATTAAAAAGTCAACCTTAAGCTGCTGAAATAAGCAAAAGAAAAGAAAATATGAAAGTGCCCTATACATATAAATGTGGCCCAACAAAAACTTTGTGTTCATTTTGAGGCACAGGTCGCATATAAATTCCAACATAGAAAAAGTTGGCATCTAGGCAGCTGGGTAAATGAGGGCTCCTCTCTATCTGCAGAGTCAATGCGTAAACTTCGAGTCTTATTTGCTTTCTCTTTATGGGGTCTTTGGAGTTTAAGAAATGACATACTTTACAAATCCCGATCGGCAATCGTTCCTGCGGTTTGGGTTAAAGCTTTGGCTGGTTTCATGGAGTATGACTCGCACCACTTCTCTGAGGCAGGATCGATGCATGATCCGGTGGGAGCCCCCTCCCCCTGGCAGGATCAAAATTAACTCGGACGGATCCTTCATCAGCGCCGGGGAAAGAGGGGGANCTTATTTGCTTTCTCTTTATGGGGTCTTTGGAGTTTAAGAAATGACATACTTTACAAATCCCGATCGGCAATCGTTCCTGCGGTTTGGGTTAAAGCTTTGGCTGGTTTCATGGAGTATGACTCGCACCACTTCTCTGAGGCAGGATCGATGCATGATCCGGTGGGAGCCCCCTCCCCCTGGCAGGATCAAAATTAACTCGGACGGATCCTTCATCAGCGCCGGGGAAAGAGGGGGAGCAGGATACATTATACGCACTAATGAGGGTTTTGTCTTAGCTGCAGGCGCTATAGGATATCGTGCATCAATGACGCTGGAGGCAGAAGCTAGGGGCGCGCTGGAAGGGATAAAGAGAGCTATAATGGAAGGATACCAGGACGTGATTCTGGAGTTAGACTCACTTAACCTAGTGCAACTCATCAACGACAGAGTTCGACCTCCATGGAGACTGTGGAATATTCTGAAAGATATCAAACAGTTTGCTAAAAGTTTTGTAAGATTTGATTGTAATCATTGCTATAGGAAAGCAAATATGGCTGCAGACTCATTAGCAAACTCGGGCAGGATTCACAATGCCGATCTTTTTTTGGGGACAAGGCCCCCCCTCCGGGCTTGGCTACTATTTTGTACCGCGATTAAAGCGGATCTTTGGACGACGGTTAATTATAATCTTCCTTTTCAAAAAAAAAAACTTTGTGTTCGACGAATCAAAATTAAAAATGCGACAGGAGCATACCATTTGGTTAACACTGTAACCAAAACCCGTTTCCGGTGAAAAGGTTGCGGCTTGGAATTGCTGACATTGTTTCTGTTTAACGCGTGCAACAATTTGGTGCTTCGTCCCTGTGACCACCGTCCGTCGTCTCTGTTACCGCTGCAACTACTACTGCCTCTGCCATGAACGAACCTAGAAGCAGCAGCAGCAGCGGAATTAGTACTAGTGAGATGATGTAGCATGCCTTCTCCCACCTCTGCTGTTACTATATCGCCACTATGGATCACAGTGATCATTTCTCACCTCTCCACTCCCTCACAATTGTCAGACACTGCGTCTCCCTGATGGCCTTTTCAAAATCTCATCTTGCAATCTGTACTTCCTCTTCCCCTCATCTCCATTGGCTTTGTTTATGGCGTAGCTCCTTTGGACTCTTGCTCGACGGCCGACGACTGCAGCGCCTGGCTCTATTACGGCAGCTACCCTGCCACCGGCAGTCATCCTTCTCGAGCCCCTAAAAACCCTTTTGCTGAACTCTTCCGACCTTGTTTTGGCCCTTGAAGCGTTTACAGCAACTTAAAAGGTAACAGGGATGACAAGTTCTTGACTGTGTTCAGGTGAAGGGTATGCCTTTCAGCAGGTACACATTGTTTTGCTCGCTTCTCTTGTCTCCTTTTTTTTCTTTTCTTCATTGGATCGCAGGTACATGGGGTAGAAGGATAAACAGTACTTTCTATTGTAGCACTTAGATCTCATCCAGATTCAATTTAGAGAATACACATCTGGATTGTAGGTTGTGAACTTATTCTAAAAGTTTGGATTAAATAAGTGTTCAAATTAAAGTGAAAGAAAATAATAAAATATAATATCTAGAAAAGTAACTGATATTAAGATAATTTTAATTAAATTTACTAATGCACATATTTTTTTTGTAATAAATATTAATTTTATTTCACTATATTTATAATAACATATAATTAATTATTAATTATAAGAATATCATAATTAATTATTATTCATAATTAATTAATTAACTGATAATATTATATAGTATGGCTTTTTGCGTACACCATTAATTTATAAGTTTAAATAAATATTCAATTACACAAAATAATTAATTAATAGTCGTTACAATAATATAATATTATAATTAAAAAAATAAAAGCATTTTTTTGTTACCAAAGTAAGAGCAAAATATTCTTGCCAATCGGAAGAACAAACTTTCATTATTCCTTTCTTTTTTTACTAATTTGCTTTATTTAATGAATTTATTTTAATAAATATATAATGATTTATAGTTAAGATTTTTTTATTTAATTAAATTTTAATTTTACACAAAATATAACATTAATAATAAAATATAATATTATAAATATTTTGATATTATCAATTTTATATATTAATTAATTATTATATTATCGCAATTATTTGATAATAATATATTATTGAAAATTTAATAGTGGGAAATATTAATTAGCTTGCCTCTGTTGTATTAGTTAATTTATATAATATTATAATTAGTTAGTAGTTAATTGTCTTATTAAAAATAAAATGAAGACTAATTATATACTATTAGGAACATGTTAATTTGTATAATTAAAATTAACAACTATACCACTATAGTTGTTGACCATTACTTAACTAAATAATTAGAAATATATTAATTAGTTATTTACAATTAATTAATAAATACTTAATTATAATTAATAAAAAATATACATAGTAAAATGTTATATTTAATAATATCATTCGAATACTAATTAATCAACCAAACACACCCTAAGAATATCTTATCAAGAATATCTCACTTCTATTCTTTTCATATGAACAAAAACAAAAACTTCGTGTTAATTCTCATGCTCCTTATACCAAATAGAGCAAATGTGTTTTGCGAGAAAGCAATCAATTCATAAGGTCTAAATGAGTATTCAAGAGAAAACATCGGGTTGCTTGATACGCACAAACGAGATTGGTGATTAAAGGCTATACTCAACTTCAGGAGATTTATTCTCTAGTTGCTAAGTTTGTGTTGATTAGACGATCTTGACACTAATAGCATATATGAATTTAGAGTTATTCCAAATGAACGTCAAGACAAATTTTTTGAATGAAAACTTGTCGGAAGACGTATATATGCGACAACACGAAGAATTTCAGATAAAAGGTTAGGAGACTACAATGTGTAAACTTAGAAAATCAGTTTATGGTTTAAAGCAATTGTTTAGACAATGGTAATTGAAGTTTCATGAGACGATAATTCAATTTCATTTCAAGACATAAAAGGTTAGGAGAATATATTGTATAAACTTAAATAATTAGTTCATGGTTTAAAGCAATTATTTAAACAATAGTACTTGAAATTTCAGGAATGCTAATGAGATTAAGAATAGATTGAGCAAAAAAATTTGAAGTGACAGACATTTGAGAAGCATCATATGAATTGGATATTTAAATTAGTCGTGATAAAAACTCAAGAAGGTCGAGTTTGATTTAGGAGCAGTACATTAATAAGGTACTAAGAAGGTTTATGATGCAAAATAGCAATCCCGTACAGACATCGCTAATACTTGAGAAAAGACTTAGTGAAAGTCAATATCCTAATACAAGACAAGAACCCTTATGAGAGTCTTATGTAGAAGTGGTGGGTAGTTTTATGTATGTGATGCTTTGTACGAGATCCAATTTGGCTTACACGGTAAGCCTATTTAGTAAATTTCAAAGTAATCTCGGAAAAATTAATTGGGAGATCATTAAGAGGATAGTGCGATATTTGAAGGACATGTTACAACTGAAGCTGATATACCAAGTTGAT
This sequence comes from Pontederia paniculata, assembly GCA_001647135.1. Classification (NCBI taxonomy): domain Eukaryota; kingdom Viridiplantae; phylum Streptophyta; class Magnoliopsida; order Commelinales; family Pontederiaceae; genus Pontederia; species Pontederia paniculata. The sequence continues at coordinate 143,463 of LTAE01000044.1, forward strand.
ACCCTTGAGATAGAAGAATTTTCATATGCAGATTTCGGCGGTGACACAGATGACCAAATGTCCACATCATGTCACTTATTCTTTTTGGGTGGTACAATCATTCCTTGGGGTAGTAAGTAACAGAGATGTGTGGTTAGACACACACAAGAAATTAAATATGTTACTTAAAGTATAATCATCATTCATGGAGTATGAGTCTGATGTTTCTTTTGGAACGAAGGCTCGATTTGGTAAAAGAATCATTGTCAATATATTGTGATAATCAAGCCGCTAGAAGTTTGATACAAGTGGAGCCAACAATTCAAAAGAAAAGCACATTAAAATTGAGTATCGCTATATTCAAGATATAATGGATAAAACGGGAGTAACAGTGATCTATGTCATTACGAGTATAATGTTGATTGATTCTTCACAAAGGAAGTTTCATCCGGAACTTTCATCAATCATGTGGGCTTGTTGGGATTTAGGAATTTTTGAACCAGCATGAAGTATTCACGAATAGTGAAACTTTAAGCCAGAATCTCCAATTAGACTCTACACAAACAGTGAGAGTGTTGACACGCAATGACCTCAACGGTTAAGTGGGAGATTGTTGTGGTGACCGTTAAGGCCGCTCTTTTACCAGTTGAGCTACAATAAGTTAAGCGTGATCGTCAGGAAGGAAAGCACACATTTCAAATGGAGTAAATGCACGGTGTTGATGTGCAGCCTGGCGAAGCGGTAGAGCGATGACAATGGGCGCGCGATTAGCGTGCGGATTAACCAAAAGCGGGGACATATGAAGGTGGTGTCGCGGCCTATAAATTCGATCCAATCAAATCGAACAACCATCCAATCGGGAGTCCCCAAATGCTCATTTTCTTCTTCTCTTTTTCTCGCAACTCTACACAAATTATTGGTCACCCTCAACTCCTTTTCTATCATTGACGAACCATCCTACATGCACCAGCACTTTCATCAAGGAAGATACTATCACTGATCAATTGAAGGTAAGTGACTTTTTCTGCCTCTTTTCGTTATGTGTTTGGGCGTTCTGAGACACCAACACTTGTCCAAGCACCCGGCTTGATTTTTCAATGCTAATTATAGTTGTTCTCAATTGCTTACTATTTTGTGGATCATAAAATGGGCTTAGGGGATTGATGTTGGACATGTATGTCTTCAACATGTGATATTTGTCTCTGCCACTCTTTTAAGGGGTCAATGCTCCAACTTTCACTACCTTCATAAGCCAACATCATGTCAATGAGTCATATTTGTTCATGAGAGAATGTGCAAACACTGAGGTTGTGGTCTTCCTAATATTAGGAACCAACTAATCACACTAAAAGAGGTAGAGGCTTTTTTTTACCGAGAATCCATTAGTGTATGCGGGGATAATTATGGAAGATTATGTGTATCCTCCCAAGAACTTGAATAAGTTGTTCACTGATGCAGACTTGATCAAGTTCCGGCATCCGCTCTCCAAAATCCCCATAAATAGGAGGATTGATCTACTGCAACCAACATGGCGGCAAAGAACATGTGATGTTGCTAGTGTTTACTTATGATGCTTCCAACAAAATTGATGAAGGAATTGCTTATCGGTGGATGATCATGTTGGAGAATGAGCATAAGTTCTTTTACACCTTTTCGTCTAAGTTTGATAGTTATCCATGTCGCAATCAAAGTGTCCAAGCTTGAAATCCACAAACAAAGATCAAATAGAATAAACCTTGATTATTTTGATCATGTCAATGCTTGAATTGATTTGTGGCCTATTGGTAGTTCAGTACTCTATTTTGCTAAAACTGTAATTAAGATGTTAATTGTACCCAATAAACTTGTTATGCTTCTGTTATACTTGATGAAGCTTATGGATGTCGTTTAAGTTATTGATTGTCATTGACCCCTTTCATTGTCCATCAAAAATTTTGGATGATGATTTACAATGGTTGACTTGGAAATTAACTGTGAATCATATAAGCAACAGAGGAACTGAGGACATGGAACTATCCGAAACCAGCTCATATATTGCCTTGCTTTCCTTTTCTATGGTGACATAAAACTTCAACCAAAGCAAATAATGGAGATTTGCTTACAACCACACTGAGACTGCAATAGCTCATCCTATTCAAAAGTTTTAAGTATACAAGCATATTTCTTCAACATGGAAGCTAATAAACAATAATGAATTTATTTTCACAAGGCTTCTGTGGCCTTTACATCAGCACCCAATCTTTAATTATCACCTATTCTCAGTACATACGGCCATGAATTCAGTGAAGTTCTATTTTGCCATTCAGTGGGTAGTTTATTAAACTAACCTATGTCAATACATATGGATAAGTTCCAATGTTGTAGAATTACTAGATCTCTTTAGGAGATTACTTTTTCATGGTAGGCTATATTTCTCCTCTGTCAAGTTTTGTTTTGGATATTCTATTCCATGCTTGAAGTACATTAGGGGTCACTTTTAATGTAAGCACTTAGTGATCCTACTACAGGCTCTGCATTCATTGTTAACAAGCATATGAGTTTATACGCTCAAATTGTTTTATTGATGTTGCTATCCTCAGTGCAAGTTCGAACTGGTCAACATGATGAATATGTTCCTTCTGAATATTCTGAAACTACTTGGGTATCACAATAACTTGAGCAGAGCCTCGAGCTAGTAAATATATTGCAACATCTTCTATATCTTCACTTTTATTGTGATGTCAATCAAGTCGATCAGCAATCTACTCATTTAAATAAACATTTAGGCATGTAAAATTGCCAGAATTTGTTCTTATTATTGTAATTTCTTCAATGTCCTAGTAAGCTAGTCTATCTTTCAATATTTAAAGTTATGACTTCCTTCACAAGTGTATCCTGTTCACAGCTGAAGTTCCTGGGTTTGTACTCCTATCCACACACAAAGGAAACACAATCATTCAATTCTAAATATGCATTTCTCTTTCTGCAAAAATTAGTTTAACACAGTCTCTGTACAAACAGAAGTTTGCAGAAGACCACTTTGGTCGATGCCTTCTGTAAAGCAGCTGGTAATGTAATGCCAAACTTCCTAATGTTAAGTCCATCCATCATCACCAAGATCTATGCCAGAAACAGAATTTTCAGAGACTAAAGCAAAGAATACATTTGCATAGAGGTAATGACAAAGGCATTTTTTGACGTTCAAGACAGAATAAATGGACTTTCTCTATGTGGTTGTAGTTTCCATTGCTGCTTCCGAGGTTCGCTTCTGTTATGAAAAATATGGATACACAAATTTACGAGGTTCATTCTTAATTGAGCTGCGTTTTGGGACGACAGCTAGAGTTATTTTTTTTTATGTAAAAAAATAACATAAGATACAGAATAACTCAAACATTAAGAAGTCTATATATGAGCTCCTAATATAAAATAGGAAATAGAAGTCTTAAGATTGTTTAGATTTTGAGGGCTCCGTTTTCGAACCCCCGCAGAGGATCCCCCAGACCACCTCTCAAGTTCACTGATCGAGCAACGAGACCCCCGTATGGGACGGACGATTTCGTCGCTTCAAATATTCGACGATTATGATGCGCAGAGAATTATATGAAATGTATTTTTATTTAATTATGATTCAATGCATTATCGATGGGTTTCACATCTGAAACACACTTTTTCTGTCTCATGGTATCAAGAAAAAAAGATCAGTGGCAAAACGTCTTGTTTTCATATTTTTGTTGATTATCACATGGGATTATTTGTGTTGATCTCTTTTGTTTTCCTTGAGTCTGATTTATGCTGGTTATCTTACAGAGGTGGAGCTCCAAAGTCAGGATGAGAAGTCTATTCTGGATATACACATTTGTCAGGATCCACATTAATTTTACACGTATCAGGTCATTGTGTCAAACTTCTGATTTCTTTGTCATTGTCTTGTTTTCTTTAATCGATTCACACACTACTCATATTAGTCCATTCTTTTTTTGCTGAGTTTTACATGGTAAGCAATATTTTCCTTGGAGGATGATGGTAACAAATGTGGTGGGTTTAGGTAGCCATGGGAGACTTGGATAGTCAAAAGAATATAACTAGTCTAGTCATGGCTTTTATAATATCTTATGAAATTCATTTGCATCACCTCTTTGACAGTAAATTGAAGATGTGGACAGATTGAGATGTGCAATTGGTATTAGATATTGGATTATGTTATGTCTTTTGCACCCCTTCCTTTGCTGAAGGAAAACTTGCATAATAAGTATATACCAAAGGGATCAGTGGTCAAAACCTGCTTCAGTAAGGCTGTTCATGTTCCTTTTATCATCCTTTATCGCTGCGTTTGGATAGAAAATCAGAAGTTCCCGGGTTCTTTGATGTGATAGATTAATTTCTAGGTGTATTTGGATGAACTAAAAATATAATGATTATAGATATATTCTAGGAGTGTTTGGATGAAAAGTGAGAATCAAAAATATATTTTTGATAAAGATAAAACTTATTTTAATTTAAAAATTATATTAAGTAATATAAAATTAATTTCATAAAGTAATATTTTCATAAAATATATTTTATAAAATATACCGGTTAAAATTATTTAAAAATAAAAAAAAATAAACTCACAATATATTATTTTAACAATAATGTTTCATAAAAAGTAATTCACATTAATTATATAATTAAATAATATATGTAACTTATTAAAAACCTCCCATTTAAATTAATAAAATATTATCATAAAAATAATTTTAAAAATATAAGTTAAAAAATATAATGATAATTAATAATTTATAATTATATAGTTTAGTTAGTATTAACTAAAAACTATTATGTAAAGTTAAAAAGTAAAAAAAAGAAAAAAAAATCTGTGTCTAAATAAAAAAAGCTGCAACAACAGCATTTCCTGCTAAAAATAGGAACTGACGGTAGGAATCCGGGGTCACGTGACCTCGGATTTTTGCCTGAGGTTCACCGCCTAGTTTCCCCAAACATCACGTCAAGTCGGAATCGGAGTTGGTTCTGACTCCGATTTCGTTTCCAAATGCACCGTATAAATCTTTACTAATCAATGTTGTTCTTTTTTTCTTTTTAACATGTTTTTTTATAATTCTTGTTTTGAATCAGGTGTTTTCTTCTTTTTTTTTTGTCGCACCAATATCTATCATCATGCAACTCGTGTGACGCTAAAAAGCACATTTTTCACAAGTTGTATCAAATTTATCGTAGTCCCGACTAACTTGGTATCATCAGTATCGCATGTCTGCCTATAGATGATGAGATTTTCAACAAAAGTATTTATGTTCACAAAAGTCGAACTCGAGACACTACTTATCACTCCATCGAAACTCGAATTGGTCTCTTCCAATTATTTCTTTGAAAATATATAAAATCAAGTAAGAAAAGTAAAATAGGTGGTGGAAGTGTCAAATGAGTTGGCCAATACAATGTACAACACAATGCATTGCGTGCACAATCATCTTGGAGTCACTGTCTGACATCACACAGACAGGGAAGGAATTGGCAGACTTGAACAGCACAAGACCTCTAACTAAAAACCCAGATGCCTGGTCATAAGCAACTGCCCACCGACAACCTACCTTCTTCTTTCTCTCTCCAATATTTATTATAAGTCAGCTACTGAGACAGGGAATTATATTATATCATCATTTCAGAGATATTAACATTAACAATATCAATTATTTTCACACTTGAATGTTTGACAATCTTCTTTTCCAATATTTATTATAAAAAAACATTACAAAATAATTAAAAGCTAAAAGCTAAATATTTCTTTATTTCAGCTTGGGCTTCCAACTCCTCTTTAATTATAAACAAATAGATGCATTCAAGCATTTCAATCTTTTTTTTTCTATTAACTAATGCACATTTTAAACAAAATGTATTACTATGATATTTAAAAATTCATATAAAATTATCAAAATAGATATATTATATGATGCATATGATTTTTCTTTATTTTTGTGTTGGCTACACATATTTCACTTATATAATTTATTTGCATGACCGTGCTTATACATACTACACTTTAAGTAGCACTATAAATTACTTTTCATATCTCTTTTGTTCTATATTTTTTTATAAATATATCTAATTAAGAATTTGTAATTGGTAGACTTTGGTTTGTTACATGGGTTTTTATACATAGTGTATCTATACAACTAATAATTAAAGTTAAGACGACGTTACTTGTCGGCGCAATTTGGTCCCCACGGTCGTTTTCCATCTCCTCCTACTACTACTACCTTCCAACTCGACCCCACACTGTGCGACCTTTTCATGCACCACGCAACGCCATCCATCCCTGTCTCATGATGAGAGAGAGAGATGAGAGATGAGAGATGAGAGATGAGAGAGAGAGAGAGAGAGAGAGAGAGAGAGAGAGAGCCTACGACTCGCCTGTCCAAGTCTTCGTTCATCATTCACACCTCAACTTGTGACACGGTGATTGAAAC
>LTAE01000044.1:149993-161131 GCA_001647135.1 Pontederia paniculata
TTAATTATTAATTACTTTTAAAATAGTTTTAATCAATATTTTTAATATTTTTTATCAAAATATTAACTTGTAAATTAATTTTATATTTTGTATTATTTTTTAATATATTTTAATAGTAATAGTTTTAAAAATAATTACTTACTATAATTTTGTAAATCACTTAAGTTTATTTTTTATTAAAAATAAATTTTATATTTTCGGTTATCACTTTTCATCCAAACACCCATAGAACCTACACTATTAGAACTAATCTATCAAATCAAACTATTCACTAAAACCCGGAGAACCTCCGGTTCTACTTGCCAAACAGGGCCGTATAGTTCCTCAACTTTGTAGTGTTTCTTCTCATGGTTCTAATAATTTCATATAATAAAATTTTCATATTATACTAACTGATCAATAACTTTCTCTCTCCTTCGTCTCACCTTCTCTCCATTTTTTATATTTTATTTTAGCAATTTTTGTATTTTTTTATATAAAGAGATCAATCCGAAGTTAACGGATTGGGAATTAAAATGGTGACATTTTAAAGTTTAAAGATTATAAATATAATGGATCATCTTCCATATTAGAAATTTCGAGTTCAATTTTCATTTATAGGACTTATATATTTTTTTTATTTTTAATATTTAATTTTTTCTATCGAGCCCCAATGAGCTTTTCTTTATAACTGAAAAAATATTATGAATATAATTTATTCATTTTTTTCACTGGATATTCAAAAGACTAATAATACGATTCAATTCAAGATTGTTTCTAAAACCTTAAAATTCGATTCCCTAATCAGTTAAAACATGAACGTTCTTGATGTATCAGGCTCATTTTATTCAAATTCTAAAGAGAACATCAAACTTATGTGCTGAAAATTGTATATTATCTCACATCATCACACTTGAACAATTTTTTTATGTTTACCCTGTATTTTCATTTCCAATTGTGAAAATAAATTATTATTCGATTGGTTTAAATGAGTTATTTTGATCATAAAAATAACGCTTGATCAACTCGTTTATCATTATGGAAGATTTATTGATAATATTCGCCATTAAATATAATTAGTCACAGTTAACATTGAAAACATGATGACCTTACATTAAAACCTTATCATGTTAATGGATGGATGCGACACTAACCAATCATGTTTATTGTTGAAGGAACAACAAAAATCCAAGTACAATTTGAGGGCATGATGAAGTCATGGAGCCATATATATGTCTCCTTGTTTGCATTTTAACTATCTTTTATGATTCGATTTTTTTTTTTTGCGGTTACAAGTGGAAATGTAATATTATATTTATCAAATGGATTGGTAATACACTGAATGAAGGAAAAAAGGTCAAATAATGTCGAATTTAGAAACTATGCCATATCATTAATTGCAAACACATTTTATTATATATAATAATTGATGAAACACAATAAATATGCACTTTTATTTTTTTTAAGAAATTATGAATTGTATATTAGTAAAGAAAATCAGAAGAGTCACGGTATAATAAGTTTTGGAGGTTCAGAGATGGACCGTCCGCTCAAAAGACATCGCTCGAAGAGCTTTTATCAAAATTTACAAGAAAATTCGCTGCCATATTTGTTCCGCGGACAGAATGTTTACATTCAAAGTTTATAAGATAGTATCAGCTCTCATATATCCAGCATGATATTTTTTATGTGTCATGGACACTTTGTCTTGCAATGAATAATTCGTATAAAATTATGTGAGTCTAATTCACATCGTAAGTTGTTGATTCGAAGTCGTCGATATTGCTGCAGACCGCAACGAAAAGTCCATGCTTCCGCGTGTAGAATTGAGTTTGCATCCGTTAGTTTTATGGTCGACAAATATGCACTTTATGGTCCGCCATTAAAATTTCGTCGGGAAGAGTGAAATTAGGTCGATTAATCATGTCAAATTCATGGAGCCTTTGCTGTTAATTATGCACAATAATGATCACCCTAAACTTTTAATAATGTGATTACTACCCTATTGGGTATGTTGGTGCATAATTAGCAAGGTTGGTGTGTCAGATTTCTAACTACTCTGATTAAGAGAGCTTTATAAAGATTACGAGGAACACCTCAATAAGAAATTAAAAGCCTTTTAAATCGGATTAATTATGCTACACATATATGGTGTAGCATTGGACTCGAAATTTTATATATCATGTAACATGACATACAAGTCATAATTGAACCCTTAAATCTTAATTAGACAGTTGATCGACTCCACAATAATAAAATAAAATAAAATAGAACATGAAAAAAAATGAAGAAAAGTGAGCATCATGGTAATTTGGCAAAAGAAATGGATGGTCACCAAATTGGACTAAACAACAAGCACCAATCTCTTGTGTCGATCACTACTAAATTAAATAACAATGACAAACAACATCTAATCCAACTACTGACAGGCACAAAGCTACACATGTTATCATGATCCAATTTAACACTAATCTACCTTTATGTCCTTGTTAATTATTTTTATTAAAGAAAAATAGAGGTGCATAATAATTTGCTATATTTTGATACAATACAGAAATTAGCTCATAATTTAAAAAGAGGTTGGAGAGTCTACTTAACCACTTTGATTTTTAAAAAAAATATTTTAAATATTTATATTTAAATTTAAATCGTCATATTCAAATTTGACGATCTGAAATACTGTTAAGAAGTCTATTTAACAAAACTACTAAGTGAATTTTCTTTCTTTATTTAAAAATTATTGATCAAATAGTTATAATAATTTGATCAATAAATAAAATTTTATAATTAATTTTTAAGTTAGTGGATCAAATTATGTACTGCACTGGGTGCATAATAAATTATTATGCATCTCCTCTAATCTCGTATTATTATTATTAATTAAATAAAAATATTATCTACTTAAATTAATAATATCATATTATATTTATCTTATATGAAAACAAATTTAAAAACAATTAATATTCATCGTAATTTAACTTTTCTATACTAATAATAATAATAATAATTAACATATAATGTGTTGCTAATTGCGTCGTCCATTTGCCGTTCGTTTGGCCGCTCTTGCACCGGTATTTCGTGGCAGCTGCCGTGTCCACCAACGACACGGGTCCCCATCAATGCCTCCGAGCCGTCGGATCCATCCACCACTCATTACGCGAGACCCATCCGACCGTCCGCTCTCGGCGCCGCCCCCCCGTAGGAAATTACGTAACAGGCGAGGAAACGTCCGCGTCGCAGCCGTCACGTGCCGCCAAACCGTGACAAACTTAGGAAATAACAATTATAATAATAGTAATTATAATAAGGGGGTTAAAAAAACAAGTGGTCAGGAAATAATAAATAAAATAAATAGATAAATAAAAGTTTTTTAAGGATCGCCACCACCGCTTTAATTTTGTCGAGGACCAGGTAACGTGGCGGCTGATGCGAACCGTGACACCTGTCGCCGTATCGTTACTTCTAATCCGATTCCACCAGCGGGGTAACGGACGTTATAACATAATTAGCGTAACATGGCGGCATAATAATAATAATAATAATAATAATAATAATAATAATAATAATAAAGGAAGGGAAAAAGGGGAATCCCACCCCAACATAAAAGAAAGGGGAATGTGTGCTGAACAAGGGAGTTGGGTGGAGAGTATAAGGTCCATTTTTTGTCCTGTCGGTGGATTCTTGCTTTATGCCTTATATGTATACATAATTTTTTTTAAGAAAGGAAAAAAATGGAGTAGGGAGCATCATGCTCCCTATATTTTTAACTGTGAGATGTTAAATCTATGGTGATTTGATTTAGGAGAGAGAAAAAAATAAAAGAGAGAAGATTTAATATTCATCGTACATCTAACATCATATTGTTAAAAATGTAGGGAGCATGATGCTCCCTACTTAAATAGGGAGCACCTACATTGAACTCTTTAAGAAATAACAAATATTGAAAGAGGATATTTTTAATGTAGTGTGTAGTGCATGATAAAGTAACATTATTTTTTATAAAAAAAATTAATCATTATTTATTTATATAAAATATATTATTACTTCTTTAATAAATGTGTTACACATTTTTTCCTTATATATATATATATATATATATATATATATGTATATATATATATATATATACTATCAATGGGTGGAAATGGAGTGATAATAAATTCTTTCTTTGTTAAAGGAGGTCTCGATTTTGAGTCTCTTGGATGCAGTAATTCTTTATTGAAAGTCTCATTCATCATAGTTAGGTATCCGACTCGAGGCAATACAGATTAATCGAGTGCTAATAATTCCGAATATTGTGGGACAACAATATATATATATACTAAATTTAATAAAATATATTATATTTAAATAAAATATATTGAAATTTAATTTAAAATATACGGTTAAAATTAAATAATATATTTAAAATTTATACTTTTTATTTATTTTTTCAATCATATTTTTTAAATCTAAATGATCCATAAAATAAAAAATATGATGTATCAATATTATATCCATATTTATTAATATTAATTATATATGCTTCATGAACACAGAAACGGTTCATCTGTTATCATTCACACACCATTATTATGTACACGTTTGTTGGTAATTAGCTCACCCAATTATGGAAACATTCAACAAAAAAAAGAGACAATTGTACATTAGCAACTTGATATTCTTTTATTCGTAAACATTTGAGCGGTTGTTTTTGTGGTTTTTGATGTTTTTTTTTTAATTATATATGAGAAGTTAAGTACTTACAAATTTGAAAACGATATTATTGTAGCTTGCAGCATCTAGCTTTACATGAGTTTTGACATTTTTTTCAACTTCAATAAAATCCAACATAATAAACTTTAGAATCTATTATAATTTTCAGTTGCTGGTTTAAAACATAGAGGTGCATTACTTGCTAATAATTAATTAATTTAAAATGTTTCAAGTAATTTATTTTGAGAAAGGTAGTACCAAACTTTTGTCAGCATTAACACATTTCAATTTAGAATTCAGTTGTGCGAATTAGTTAATTAATTATCCTTCGTTTGAACACAACCTAATAATATTTATATGTTAAATGATTTAGTACAAAGATAAAGATGTTGATGCAGATAGTTAACGGGTTTGTATCATGAATTGAGAGACGAGGGAGCTAGTAGCCTCGATTTCGAGCCCTGATCAAAAATTTTCTTCGTCGTCACCCGTCCAAACATCAGATTAGTCAATGCTAATAATTCTGAACATCGGTGGAGTATATCCATCTCCCAGAATAAAAAGAAAAAAAGATGTTGGTGCACTTGTGCACTTTAATTAATGAAGTAAATAAGATAATTATAAAACACTAATTAAGTTTGGAATGATAATGATACGTAACTAACGGCGTTAGTGGGAACTTTTGTCCTTTGGCGTAGACTCTCTTTTGGCCTCCCACCGTCCCCCTTTATTATTATTATTATTATTATTATTATTATTATTATTATTATTATTATTATTATTATTATTTATGATTTATAATTATTATAATTTATAATTTATATTATTATTATTATTATTTATAATTTATAATTATATAATTTATAATTTATAATTATTAATAATACTATTTATTTATAATTTATAAAGCAGTGCAGCAGTGGGATAAGCTATGGAACAGTACCTCTAAATGCTCACGCCCGCCTTCTTCTTCTTCGTCTTCTTCTTCTTCTTCTTCTTCTCAGTATATAAACTCCTCATCGCCGCCTTCTCTTCTGGTTCCATACACAGAGCTCTCTGCAACCTCTGCAGTTGCATGCTCTCATGCCATCATACAACTCACACCAAGTGACCAGGGACTGAGGAAGCGGAGACAGATACATATATAGATATTGATCAGTAGAAAGATACAGGAAAGAGATGATGGAGGGCGCTGCAACTGCTCTGAAGTCGCCGTCGCCGTCGCCGTCGCCGTCGCCGAAGAAGACGACGGGGAAGGGGAGGGAGAGGCCGTACAAGGGCATAAGGATGAGGAAGTGGGGGAAGTGGGTGGCGGAGATAAGGGAGCCGAACAAGCGGTCCAGGATCTGGCTCGGGTCCTACTCCACGCCGGTGGCGGCCGCCAAGGCCTACGACACCGCCCTCTACTACCTCAGGGGCCGCGCCGCGAGGCTCAACTTCCCCGACGACCTCTCCGTCGACGCTCTCGACATCGACGCCGCCATGTCCGCGTCGCTGATACGGAAGAAGGCCACCGAGGTGGGTGCAAGGGTCGACGCGGCGCTGCAGCTGAACGGCGCCGCCCCCGTCGTTGCCGTCTCCGTCGTCGGCGAAACCGGCGACGGACGTCGCCGGAAAGAACAGGAGGTAGTGAAGCGGCAGTACAAGAATCCGGACCTCAACGAGGAGCCGAGCCCTGAGAGCTCCGACGAGGCCTCCGAGTAAGAGAAGGATGCAATTAATGGCGACTTTGTTATATATTTGTTATAGTAATCTTTGTAGTGTGTTAATATTAGAGGGTTTGTTCATCTCTTTCTTTTTTTTCTTTTCCTTCTTTTTTTTTCTCTTGATAAATTTAGGAGTTAATTAGTTTTTGAATAATAAAATAGGCCATCATGAGTTAATTAGTTATCAGCAAAAAAAAAAAGAAAAAAATATCAACCATCAAATTAAGGGGTTGTGATCAAAGAGTTGAGGGAGAAGGGGATTGCTTGTAATTGGATTTCTTTATGTTAACACATCAAAGACTTCTTTTATTTGGTTGAAGACTTGTATCCTTTTCCTTCTTCTTCAAACTACTTTTCCCATGTATTAAATTATGCAATTAGAATGATGTAAATTGCTATTCGGATCAAGCTTCCGTGTTTCTTTTTTCATAATACTAAATAAAAAGGATACATATAGTTTATTTCTTCTACTTCATGCTCGTAGGATATGCACAATTTTTTTTTTCTTTTTTTTTTTTTTGGGTCGAGTGCATCGACTTTGTTCATGTCGATGCTCGACGTTTAGGGCTCTTAAACGATGTTCTTACTGGCACTTATTATTTTATCGTTAAAAAGTTATACCTTAAGAAGTATTGTTATGTATAACGTTGTTAAGAGAAATCACAAGGCGTTTAGCATGATATATAATTATATATGTTCGCCGTGAAAGGAAAAATGTTCGCGAGGAAGTGTACTATTAAGCGTATTCTTAAAAGAGATGTAATTAAAGATAAGCTCCTATGTACGAACATTAATACAGGGATCTTAGAGAGCGGAAAACTAGTTAATTATATAGGACAAAATCTTTTATATTCTTCCAAAAAAATTGCTATATATATAGGTGCTATTCATTTCTTCAAAAGTTGTGCCTGATAAGCCAATATATCATTAATACTTAGACCGAGCGTAATAACTGCGATAAACAATGATACACACACATATATATATATATATATATATAAACTATAATTAATGCATCAGTAAAGGACATAAAATAATAATTTTTAATTGCTCACCAGATAAAGGATCAAATTTAAGATTAGGGATGTTCATCGGGTGATCCGATACGATGAACTCGACGATCCGATTTGATTCAACCTCAATTAGATCGGATCAGGTAACTGATTGAATCGATTAGAAAAATTCGATTAATTCGACTCAATCCAATGATCCGAATTTTTATATATATTTTATTAAATTTGAATTAATTTATTCTTAATAAAAAAATTATATTACTTTAAAATTAAATATATTACAAATTTATACCTTGTATCCTTTAAAATTATTACTGATCATTGTAACAAATATATTTATTTCTTTTTTTAAAATAAAATTAATATTAAGTATTATATAAAAATAATTAAGATATATGAAAATTTTGAATCGGATAAATCGTTGATCTGACTCAAATTAATGAAAATCGAGTTAGATCGGATTCGATGACTAATTTATCATTAATCCGATTATCAAAAGAAATTAAAGAAGCAGAATTATGTGGACATCTCGGGCAGAGATGTAGGGGCGTCACACTAGAAAAGGAAACTTCAAAAAGGAGAGTTGCTTGTCTCACGGTGATGACATGACACAAGGCAGAGATTTGAGCGTTTATGAGCTTGCAAAGACGTGTCATAGAGTTCACATCAAAGAGATACATGGCAGTCGGCTCGGTGTAGCAGCGTACATTGAAGAGGCAGCGTCCAACACATCGTAGAGATCACACGGCTGACGAGCGGTGCATATGAAAGACACGTGGTGAGTGCCTGGAGGGCCGGCGAATATAGTAGTGCTTGGTGAAGGAGGCAATATGGAAGAGACGCGCCACAACAACATTCGAAGGATCGGAGGAGATGTGTCGCAACAGAGCTTGATGGATCATTGTAGACGTCGAGCAGAGGAGGGGCAGCTCATGGAGATGTGGAGGACACGCCGACACTTGAAGGATCGAAAAGGATTCGGGATACACATGATGAGTGCTCGGAGGGCCGATGACTACAACAACGCACAATGAATGGGTCAATGCAGAAGAGACGCGTCACAATGGTACTCGAAGGATCGGAGAAGATGCATCGTGGCAACACTTGAAGGATTGTTGTAGATGTTAAGCACAGGATGTGCGACTCACCGNGGAGGAGCGTTCAAAGAGTCGCTACAAGCATCTCACAAAAGCAGAGGCCACACACAGAGATGCTGAGGAGAAGCGACACAACGATGCTCGAAGAATCTCATGGACGTCGCGCAGAGGGAGGTTGTGTGCGGTTCAACGAAGGAGACAAAGGAAGAGAATTTTTTTTACTTTCGCTCTCATACCATGTTATGAATTCAGGAAAGTAATTTCTCTAAATAATTTTTGTATATTCACTATTGTGTACTTGTACATTTTTATATAATTCACCCGATAAGTCAATTGAAAAGAATTGCCATGTTGAATTCATTAGTAAACATGTATGCTAACTGTGGCAATGTTGATGAGGCTTGTAGAGGATTTTCCAAAATCTCCTCCAAGGATGTGATGTCTTACCATGTAATGATCATCACTTTTGCTAATCATGTATGAAACAAATTTGGCATGAAGTTTTTTTTTCTGAAATGATAAAAGGAGGGATCCTCCTAATACATCTCATTTTACTCATCTTAATTGCTTGAAACTACGAAGAGATCTTTTGATTGAATGAGCAGGATTTATGGGATTCAACCTTCTGTTGATCACTACACCTGCACGATTGATCATATGGTCGAACATATATGACTTGGTGAAGAATATGACAGTTACACCTCCTGTAGATGTGTGGGGATCTTGCTGAATTCCTGCAGCTAACTTGGATATGTATCATATATTGAGATCGGGAAAGTTGAAGAATTGGAACTATGTAGAACTGAACCAGAGAATCCTGGTAGTTATGTTCTTTTTATCTAAATTGTATGTTGGAGCTCGTTCTTGGGACGGTGTAGTTGTTAGACATTTGATGAGAGCAAGTCGGGTGTGTAAAACAATAGAATGTAGCTGGATAGATGTCAACAGTTTGGTCACTGAGATCTTAACTCAACTCAAATAAAATCAATCGGACTGGATCATATTTAGAATCGGATCGGATTAAATTCGACTCGTGGACATCCTTAACCAATCCTTAATCAAGACTAATGATATGGAATACATATGAATTCATGGAAGTGGATATATATGTGAAATCTGTTATTTGATAAATATTTATTTTTTTAACTTAATTGTAGTTTAACGTACAATATCAATGATGATAATCTTTAAAATTTGAAATATTTAACAAAGTTTCTTACTACTCTTTTGGTTAAATGACGAATTTATGCGTGCATCAAGGTGTGTAGAAAATAAAACTAATTGTATAACTGTTGGTGCTTAATTATAGTCTTACAAGTTTTATCGATCTTTAACATTTTTATAATTTATTTTAAATCTTGAATATTTATTAATTACTAACAATATCACATTATAAGTAATGATAATATAATTAAAATTAAAATTATAAAAAATATACTAAAATGTACTGAAATAATATTATGAACTTTAGTAAAATCTTAAATAAAAGTAAAAAAAGGTGAGTTTGGATAAAATATATAAATTTCATATTATTAATTATTCAGACTTAATTCTAAAACATCGATCAAAGTTTTTTTTTATAAATTGAATATATAATTTTATCAAAATATATTTCACCATATTAATATTTTTTTAAAAAAAATAACTTTCTTTTGTGATATCTTAATTACTAGATGACAATTTAAATTATTATATAAGTTAAAATTATTGTATAGTATGGTAATCAAATACGATAATTTAAGGGGGTCTTGATACTGAAATAATAATAACATAAATTATTTTGCATATTAAAATAAATAAAACGTGATAATATGATTTTGAGAACAAATAATTAGCAATACAAAAAAAATTTATATTAAAATAAGTAAACGTGACAATATCATGAATTTGAGTAATTATAAGTTTAAGATTAAAAATATTAAAAATTTAATCTCTTTAAAATATAGACCTATATATTTGCAGTTGATGTCCTTATTGCTATATATTGATTAATAATGATTCTTTATATTCCAAATTGTTAAGAGGGGTGGTGCATCATTAAAAACCAAGAAGAGTTGATGTGAAGAACTATGAGCTAATAACGAAATAAATATCATATCTTAGGAAAATAATAATAGCTAATGCATTGTAATCAATGAAGAGGAGATGGAGAGTTAAGAAAAAAATGGTAAAAATTAGAAAAATACAAAATAGATAATTCAAATACTCCCAAGTGCACAACTTTTAGTATATACATACATATATACAAGAAAAGATAAGATACAATAAGAAAATTAATTAAGTTAGCATAATTATTTCGTGAAATGCGATGCCGTAAGAAAATATTAAAAAACAATTTAAGTTCACAATATATAGAAAAACAAATTGAAAAACAGTGAACAAATAAATTCAATGACTTAAAGATTTTTATTTGAGTATCGTGAGTTCTCGAATATTAATCTCATTTTATTATAAACGATTGAAGTATTCAATTATATTTAATTGCATTCAGTAATAAATTCTACGACCACTAGAAAAATAATAAAGATACCATAAACCTAGAACGATAAGTTATTTTGAAAGAATTATCAACTCATGTGATTTAATATGATATTTGTAATATATATATATATATATATATATATATATATATATATATATAAATTACT